>JANZXR010016105.1:0-15811 GCA_027575705.1 Erythroxylum echinodendron
CCTTTCCTCATCATCTTCTCTACTTCGAGAGCCGAAATAAATGTAGGTGAACTTGCTTTTCTATCTCCCACAAAAAGTACCTTTTCACCCTTGTCCAACACAAATTCTACCTTCTTTTGTCTGCAATTCAAAGTGGCACTGTACTTTTCTAAAGTGTCCATCCCCAAAATCACATCCAATCCTTTCATTTCCAATGGTATTAAATCCACCACTAATGTTGTCTCAGTAATGCATACTTTACACACCCGATAAGCATGACTAATAATAACATACTGGCCCATCGAGGTGCTAACCATCAAAGGACTCTCTAAAGGACCCAAGGTTCTATCATGCAAAATCATACTTGCAGAAATAAAAGAGTAGGTAGACCCCGGATCAATCAAAATAACAATATCATTAAGAAATAATTTAACCGTACCCTATGATAACTTCTGGAGCTGCTTCTGTTTCCTCCCGAGTCATGGCAAATACTCTGGCTGGAGCTTGTCCCTTTAGTCTTCCTGGAGGGTTTGTCTGCTTAACTGTACCAAAACTTCCCACTTCAGTTGTAGACTTAGCTCCCACAGTTTCAGCCCTTTTTTATTCTTGCCTCTGAGTTCCTGCCTGTCTAACATATTTCGGACACTCTCTAGCCATGTGTCCTCTTTCTCCACAATTAAAGCAAGTTCCAATGAGTCGATAACATTCCCTTTTATGGAATTTGCCACAATGCTCACATTTCGGATAGGTTGACTTGTTCTCTTCTACCTCTTCCACCTCCTCCTTGAACTTCTCCTTGTCTCTGGTCATATATACCATACATCTCGAGATACACCAGATGAATTTCCTTGAGCCATAAAGAGGTAGTCTTCCTCTTCTGCATATTGGGCTTGATCACATTTACTACAACAGTTATCCTCCTGATGAACAAACATTTTACAGTTTGTGCATTGAACACCACTTGTTTGACCATGACCTCTTCCTCCAAAGAAGCCTCTTACTCTTCCTCTGAAGGTTCTCATTTGTTCTCCTTAGACTTGGAAGGCCTGCTCCTCTTTACAAGCCTCACTCCTATTGATCCTTATCTCACGAGCTTGAAGAGATGCCATCAACTGATCGACATGATGGAGAGGTCCTTGGATTCTTCGATGGTTGCAACCACATGGTCGAACTTAGGAAGAAGGCTTCTTAACACCTTAGACATAACTATCTCATCTGTAATTTTGTCATCATAGGCACAGATTTGGTTCACTATGTTGAGACCCCTGTTAGGAATTATTGAACTTTTTATAAGTTCTTCATATTCAGAGTCTCAAACTCCCTTCTTAATGCCTGTAATTTAATAGCCATCACCTTAACTGAGCCTTGATACTTAGTACAGAGAGTTGTCCATGCTTGATTGGCTGTAGTGGCTAATGTAATCCTTGAGAAGATGACTTCATCAACTGCCTGTTGTATGAAAAACAAAGGTTCTTTGCTGGGAATCTCATCTGCTCCTCCTTCAGTTATGCCCTTCTCCACATAGTCCTATAGATCTTGTGATTTGAACAAGGTTTTCATCTTGATGCTCCAAAATTCATAGGAGTCACCCTTAAGAATAGGGATTTGTGGTTGAGATACACTTATGTTCTTAAATTTGTTGCCATTGCGAATTGTTTCTCAGCACTTTAGAATGGCCAAGGTTGCAACCTAGCTTTGATACCACAATGTTAGTTTTAGAATGATGAAGCTAGAATACTGCTCAATAGTGCAAAGAACCATATATTGATCTCAGAACCTAGCACTTATATAAGTGCAGATATACAACCATTGATGACTCAGTAAACAAGCAACTCCTAACTACTAGGAATAAAATCAGCAACAAATTAAATAAAATCATTAACTAACTAGATCTTCTATCTCCGCAGATGCTGGACATCTTATGCATCCCCATGCAGTCACATTGAATGGACTTTGGATCATTTACCAATAATTGCAAAGTAAGGTGTATCAACGAAGGACAAACTATGCTCAGAATTCAAACACAGTAACTTAAAATCTAATGGAAGACATATAGAGTGAAATTAGAAATAATTATTCTAAGCAACAACTCGAGCATATATCATCTGTCAAAGAATAGTATTTCAATTTCTATTAACAACTAACAGAAATACAAATACGTTACAGGTTGTGCCAATTTTTCATTACCTCTCCAGCATTGAAAATAAATCTTAGCTTGTCAAAGGAGAATAAAACTGAAGATGAAGTATCCTGAATGTCCATTCCTGTCCCTAGAATCTGGAATGCGAAAAAAGCCAATGATTAGCCATCTACCTAAATAAACTTAAATATTTAATCCAATTCACCAGCAAATACAATTGTTTAAACACTTTCAAATTACTGATACAGGCACAACGTAAACATTATTTCAACATAGTTTTCAAGTTAAGTTCTTTGACGCTAATATGAACAAGCATAAATAATCCATAAGCTTAATATTTATATTTTAAACACAAAAACCAAATCTTTATCATTTCAAAGAAAAATAGCTAGGAAATTGGAATCCTATAAAAGAAGACAACGAGAAGAAAGAAAATTCAGTTCTTCACTTCCACCTCTCAAATCTCAATAAAGAACCAAGCCCTTAAAAGAAAAAAAGACACAATCATTGAAACAAAGTACCTCTCCATAAGAGATGGCATTACTAGGATTAACGAGTAGTCGCATTTTGAGCTGGAGATTCTTTCTGGTTTATTGCTATTATCTCTACCTTCAACCCTTCTCTTGTTAAAACCCGACAAAGGGTCCTTACCACCAAACTCCATTTGACGTTAACTTCTGTGTACAACAAACATAGTAAGGGATTGAGAAGAAGAAGAGAGAAGTTTATGCACCATTCTTTGCATGCCATTTATGAGTTAAGTGACGATAAACCTCATCATACATTACATTTCCAATTAAGAAAGCACATTTCTGATATGTGAGCAACTACATCAATTAATTATGCTAATATCAGCTTATATGCTACTATAGTCCCTGAAGGTTATTAACAACAAGCTAATGAAATGACATACATACATATAAGTGACACTGATGAAGAGAACTAACTTTAGTTAATGGCAAAATTGACACTAGCAAAAACAAAAAGCAAAGTTGAGATAAATTTAGCAATGTAGGCTTTTTGAAGCCATCAACAGACAATTCTTGCCATTGTTTGAGAGCTAATATTGCTAGCTAGCTACCTTAATTGGTCAAACTATCAAGGATGTAAAGAAGAATGTGTTGACTTATGACATATTTTGATATCTCGTATTGGAAAATTGTGAAGATAGGAAAGCCTCCTTAAGCTATAAAAGGGGGGCTTTCCATCGTTATCTAACATCCCAAAAATTGCGTATCTTTCCTTAAGGCAAAGATTTTTTCTCTCTTTTTATAGTATTTTACTAGAATTATTTCCTAAAAATAGTGAAATATCAATTTAGTAGTGTCCAGGCATAATTGGCTGAACCTCATTAAATTATGGTGTTCTTTATTTGCCTATTTAATAGCTATTGTCGGGTATAGTTGTAGTGAATTATTGTGATATTAAATTACATATCTTGGAAAATTTGGTCTAGGAGATTGGGTTTGAAGTGGGACTATTTGTAAACCCTCTAGTCTTTCCTGAGAATTTATCTGGTGTGATTTTTCAGTACAATCGTTCACTCTTTATTCACCTAGGCAATAGTGTTCAAGGTGAATTTGTCATTCTTAGTGAAATTAACCTGAGTTTCACAATAATTAGTATCAAAGCCAAGCTTTTTTCTTAGTATACTCTATGGTTGTAGCGTAGTCTGATCTTCCACATCAGAAAAGATTTTTCCTTGAGTTATTGGCATCCGTGACAGCTATTGAGTAGAAATTATAGTAGAGATGACAGAAATCAAAGATACGACTGCACCAACCATATCGATAGCTTCTACCTCATCTAATCTAGCAAGGACTGTTGTGACAAATGCAAGATTTGTGGTGAAGATTTTTTATGGTACAGGTCATTTGGGCATGTGGCAAAGTAAGGTTTAAGACACTCTTTTTTAGCAAGTTCTTGACATTGCTATTGAAGAAAAGAAACTAGATAATGTTGAGGAGAAAGGTTGAAAGACTATAAATCGTTTGGCATTTGGTACAATTCGATCATGTCTTTCCAGAGAGAAAAGTATGCTTTCTCGAAAGAAACTTCTGCATCTAAATTGTGGAATGCATTGGAACAGAAATTCCTGAAAAAAAGCGGTCAAATAAGCTTCGTATGAAGATGAGACTGTTTTGTTTCTCTTATATTCTGGGTATCATTATAAATGATCACATTACCAGTTTTAATCAGTTAGTTACAGATTTGATGAATTTGGATGTGATATTTGAAGATGAAGATCTAGCTTTGATGTTATTGTTTTGAATTTCTTGAAACTACTCTACTTCATGGGAATGTTGATGTGTCTCTTAGTGAAGTTACAACTACTTTTTATAGTTATGAATAGGAAGACAAAGGAAGAACGTAAAAATGGAGCAGCAAAAGCTTTGGTAGTTAGAGGTCGTTCACAAAGCCAGATTAAAGGAAAGAAAGGAAGATTGAAGTAGAGGCTCATATTGAGCAAAGATGAATGTGCCTTTTGTCGAAGAAAAAGGGCATTGGAAAAAGGATTGTCCAAAGCTGAAGAATAAAAGTAAACCTGAGAAGGAAAAGGCCGTTGTAAATTAGAATGTTGCTAAGTGTGAAGATATAGACTCAAATCTTTCATTGGTTGTTACATCCTCAATAAGCCTTTTTAGTCCATGGCTACTCGATTCAGGCTGTAGCCATCACATGTGTCCCAATCAGGATTAGTTCTCTGATTTTAAAGAGTTAGAAGGTGGAGTTGTCTACACAGCAAATGGCAATCCCTGCACCACAAATGGGATTGGTTCAATTTGCTTAAGGAATCACGACGGAATAACCAGGACTCTGACAGATGTCAGATAGTGCCAAGTTTGACGAAGAATCTCATTTCTGTGGGAGTCTTAGAATCAAAGGGCTACACTATAAATGCAGCAAATGGAGTAATGAAAGTCATCTCTGGTGCACTTGTGGTAATGAAAGGAATTCAAAGAAATAATAACCTGTATTATTACCAAGATAATGTAGTTATTGGAACAACAACAGTAGCTTCTAATGATGATCAAGACCTAGAAGTAGCCAGGTTGTGGCATGTGCACTTGGTACATTTAAGTTAAAAATCCTTGAAGATATTAGTAGATCAAGAATTATTGAAAGGAGTTTGGGCCTGTAATTAGACTTCCGTGAACATTATGTCAAAGGGAAGTAGACAAGAGTGAAATTCAGCATTGCAGTCCATGATATAAAGGGTATTTTGGATTATGTTCACTCTGATATGTAGGGACCTTCCAAAATAACTTCTTTAGGAGGAAAACACTATTATGAACCTTTGTTGATGATTTTTCCCGAAGATTATGGGTGTATAGTATGAAGAATAAGGATGAAGTGCTAGGAGTTTTCCTCAAATAGAAGAAGATGGTGGAAACTCAAACAGACAGAAGGATCAAGCGTCTTTTACAGATAATGGTAGGGAGTACAAGAGTGATCCATTTTTAAAAGTCTACAAAGATGAAGGTACTATCAGACACTTCAAAGTTAGGGATACACCAAAATAAAATGGGGTAGCAGAATGTATGAACCAGACATTGCTTGAGAAAGTTTGATGTATACTGTCTAATGCTGGGTTGGGAAAAGAATTTTGGGCTGAGGCTATTACATACGTTTATCATCTCATAAATCGTCTTCCAACAATTGCTATTAGTGGTAAAACACCTTTGGAAAAATAGTTTGAAAAACCTACTACAGATTGTGATTCCTTACATTTGTTTGGTTCCACTACATACTATCATATTGAGGAGTAAAAGTTGGATCCACATGCAAAGAAAGCAATCTTCATAGGGATCACCTCTGGTGTGAAAGGATATCGTCTTTGGTTCCTAGAGTGAAGGAAAATAATTTTCAGAAGTGCCACCTTTGACAAATCTACCATGTTAAGAAAGGGGACAACTGAAAATGTTAGCAGACAGATGGTACTCCAAAACAGGTGGAGTTTGAAGGAAGAATTATTACCCCGACAAATAAAGAAGCAGATGTAGAAACTCCTATGTTAGCAGAGAAGCTAGATGAAGAAGAGGTTCCAACCCAAGAACCTTCACAGCAATAATTACCAATTGCATTGATAAAGCCAAAAAAGAACATTCAAGTACCTACTTGTTATGTTAATATGGTGGCTTATACATCTTCAATTGAAATTGATGACATTCCTACCACTTATTCCAAAGTTCAGAAGAAGATAAGTGGAGGATAGCCACGAATGAAGAAATACATTCCCTTCATAAGAATCAGACATGGAAGCTAGCTAGTCTCCAAAAGGAAAAGAAGGCAATTAGAAGCAAATGGGTATATGCAAAAAAGATGGATTTCTTGATAAGGATAATGTTCGCTACAAAGCAAGGCTGGTGGCCAAAGGCTATGCTTAAATGGAGGGAATTGATTATAATGAAGTTTTCTCTCCAGTTGTATACATTCCTCTGTTTGAATTTTGTTGGCTTTGGTAGCACAGTTTTATATGGAACTAGTTCAATTGGATGAAAAAATTACATTTTTACGTGGAGACTTAGAGGAGGAAATCTATATGACTCATCTCGAAGGTTTTAAAGTTACTGGAAAAGAAAATATGTTGCGCAATCTTGAAAAATTATTGTATGGATTGAAGTAATTTCCTAGGCAATGACACAAGCGATTTGGCAAGTTTATGATAGGGCAAAAGTACACAAGAAGTAAATACAATCACTGTGTATATTTTTGCAAGCTATAAGATGGATCCTACATCTATCTTCTCCTATATGTTGATGATATGTTGATAGCTTCAAAGAATCAAAGAGAAATAGAGAGATTGAAGATTTAGTTGAATTAGGAGTTTGAAATGAAGGATTTGAGTGAAGCCAAAAAAATTCTCGACATGAAAATAAGTAAAGACAGAAAGTTAGGGAGACTGTGTATGACTTAAAAGTAATATCTGAAAAAGGTACTACAATGTTTTGGGATGAATGAAAAGTCAAAACCTGTTAGAACTCCACTCACTCGTTATAGAAAGCTCAGTGCATCATTATCTCCAAAGAAAGATGCAGAACAAGAGTACACGACTAAAGTACTGTACACAAATGTAGTTAGTAGCTTGATATATGCTATAGTATATACAATACCCGATATTTCACAGGCAATTAG
The DNA here is from genome assembly GCA_027575705.1 of Erythroxylum echinodendron. Taxonomy (NCBI): domain Eukaryota; kingdom Viridiplantae; phylum Streptophyta; class Magnoliopsida; order Malpighiales; family Erythroxylaceae; genus Erythroxylum; species Erythroxylum echinodendron. The sequence continues at coordinate 7,256 of JANZXR010016105.1, forward strand.
AGTTGTGAGCAGATATATGCATGATCCTAGAAAAGAACATTGGCAAGTTATAAAATGGATTATACGGTACATTCTGAACATAGTAGATATTGGTTTGGTATTTAAACGGGATAAGCAAGACGATCAATGGGTAGTTGGATATTGTGATTCTGACTATGCTAGTGAATTAGATAAACGTCGATTAACTACTGATTATGTTTTTACTCTAGCAAAGGACCAGTAAGTTGGAGGTCTACCTTACAGTCAACAGTTACTTTGTTGACTACAGATGTAGAGTATATGGTAGCTACAAAGGCTACCAAGGAGGCAATTTGGCTTCAAGGATTGCTGGGTGAGTTAGGGGTTCAACAGAAGCACATCAAAGTGCACTGTGTTGGTCAGAGAGCTATCTTTTTAGCAAAGAATCAAGTTTATCATGCAAGGATGAAGCACATCGATGTTCGTCATCACTTTGTACAGGAGGTTCGAGAAGAATGTAGAGTAACAATCCAAAAGATTAAGATCACTGAGAATCCTACTGATATGTTGACAAAGGTGGTGACTGCAGTCAGGTTCCAATATTATTTGAACTTAATCAATATTTCTAAAATTTGAAGATGGGCGTTTTGAAGCGCATTTGAAGACACTAATAAAGATGAGTTTTGTGAGAGATTTGAAAAAGATTGAGAAATATGTCAAGGTGGAGAATTGTTGACTTATGATATATTTTTATATACCACATTGGAAAATTGTGAAGATGGAAGAGCCTCCTTAAGGTATAAAAAGAGGGCTTTTCCATCCTTATCTAACATCCAAAAAATTGCCTATCTTTCTTTAGGGGAAAGATTTCTTCTCTCCTTTTATATTATTTTATTTGTATTATTTTCTGAAAATAGTGAAATATCAATTTAGTAGTATCCGAGGAAGTAGGCATAATTAGCTGAACTTCATTAAATTATGGTGTTCTTTATTTTTCTATTTAATAGCTATTATCGGGTATAGTTGTAGTGGAATATTGTGCTATTAAATTACATGTTTAGGAAAATTCTGTCTAGGATATTAGGTTTTAAGTGGGACCATTTATGACCCCTCAAGTCTTTTCTGGGAAATTACCTGGTGTGATTTTTCAGTATAATCGTTCACAGTCTATTCATCTAGACAATAGTGCTTAAGGTAAATTTGTCATTATTGGTAAAATTAACCCAAGTTTCACAATAGAATGAAGGAATAATGATAGAGAAATGGCACAACTACGTTGACTAGGTTAGATATACATACCAGGACACTAAGTATGGACACATGCATATTAAATCTTTAGAAGTCAATTATTAATATTTGTTTAGCCTTAATCTAGTCTTAAAATCATTTAGATAATTATATGTAATTATCACATTGATTTTCCTTTTTTATTTATAATCATCTAAAATATATAAATGCCAATATTGTATACGTGAATATACACATTAACATATAGAATTTCTTTCTTCATTTCTTCTTTGCTTTTTCTTTCCATATAGTATCGGAGTCCCCTTTATAAAAAGGAGTAAAAAATTATGGGGGTTTTTTTAACTTTTCTCTTGTAGCCTTTTTTTGTTCATATTTTGGGTTAGTTAATCTACTATAAAAATAATATGTTGTCTACCCAAATTGTTCTTCTACTTGAGTAGATCGAAATGGTGTAAAGAATACTTTTAAAAACCCATTCACACACTCGCATGCGCCATTGGAAGCTGCTAAACTTTGAAAACCATAGCTAAACGCAACTGAAGGAGGAAGATAGTTCAAACAATGTTGTTTTTTAAAAACCCATTCACACACTCGCATGCGCCATTGGAAGCTGCTAAACGTGAAAACCATAGCTAAAAGCAACTAACGGAGGAAGATAGTTCAAACAATCTTGTTTTTTGATTTAACAAAATGAAACCATCTCAGATGAAATGAACCACTTTGTAATGCTCCACTTTGTCCATTTACACAAGCACCACGCTAATAGCTACAATAGTAAAACAATGCGCAATCAATGCCACGTTAGCATCAAAGTCCACATTTATTTACCACATCATCATCTTAGTCATTTGTCATGCGTCTCGATCTATTTTATCTATAATCTGTCTTCTTTAGTTAGGTTCAGACCATTGGTTCAGTTTAAAAAGGATTGATCATTACTTGGACCGCCCAATTTAACCCCTTCTTCTTTAGTTTCTTTACAAACTAGATTGGTTCCTTCTTTTTTTTTTTTTACATTCTAAATCCATTTTTGAGTTCAAATAATTAAATTTTAACTTTAAAAATTTGTTTTCTACCATTTTTCACTATGAATGCCTCTAAACTTATCCAATATATTCTTAGGCCTATCAATATCACTTTTGATGGTTGTAACTATAATTTATAGGTTAAGGATATGTCCAATATATTCCGTCCTAGTGTACTGTTATCGAAATTAAATACCTAAACTAACACAAAATAAAGATGAAGACATAGATGCCTTCACAAAATGCCTAGTATCCTAGGATGGAATGAATCATCAAAAATCAATATAGTTTAGGAACACATGTACTAAAGTAATCAAACTCAATTTTTGACGCTTTGACACAGCCCTAGAGGTATGGAATTTTTTAAAGAATTGTTACAATGTGTCTGATGATTTCAATTGATTTTAGTTATATAAAAGACTTTATTGAATGTAACAACTAATGTTTTAAAAACTAGACCAAACATCGAAATGGTCGAAGGAAAGGTTTAAGGTTTAAAGGTTCAACTAATATTAAACTGCTATAAAATCGATATATAATAAATAAGAAGTAAAATTTATAAAAGTAAGTAAAAATAAAATATTTTATTAAAATAAAAATACACCAATGTTTATTATTATATAATGAACTAATAATAAATAAATATGAGTCTAATATAAAATTTAAAATTATAATAAAAATTATAAATATATTTCTAAAGTAGGTTATGTCTCATCAACTTCAAAAGCTCCAAATTCTTCAACGCTATCTAAAAACTCGTAAACTATGCTTTCATCCAAAGTATTTGACCAAATCAGGGATTTCAAAGATTTGTAATAAATTGGTATAATGAGGGAGTATGATCCCTTATTTGACAATTATTATAACAAACTTATTTGGTTTTTTAAAAAAAGATTAATACCAGAATTGGGACTACCTATAAAATGGTTAAATTCTAAATCCCTACATCAAGCCTATTCTTTGCCAAGAAAAAAGAGGTTATTGCCTCTCTTTAGTATTCTTCCAATAGATTAAAAACCACCAAGCCTTTAGATCACCTCAGTTTAGTTTTTATTTTACCTAAAACCAACCTAATACTATGATGTATAATGAATTCATGGTAGGTTTGATGGAATGGTCTTAACTCTGAGGGCTTGTAAAAATAACGATTAATAGGCCATGATTGTTCATAAAAAGACACTCCAAAAGTTAAGCTGGTAAAGTAGAAGGGTTATAAGTATGTATGAAGATCGATAATTGGGCTATATGATAACTGTTATGAGAACTTACCTTGGAATGTCTATCTTTATGGTCAATCCTTCTTTGATGTATAGTTGGATCTAATTATCCTCAGTAGAGTTTAATCTAACCTCTACTAGGTAGCTTAGTTGGTCCTTGATAAGGACTCTATCTTCTCATATCTATTAGATTGCTCTTTGATTAGGAATGCACCTTCTCTTATATTCAAATTCTATTTTGGATGACCTTATCGAACAATTGGACCATTTATTTAGACTTAAAATTTGTAGGTTTAAAGAAGATTGGTGGGACATATTAGATAACTCATACTCAATCCATCCATATTTAAAGGCCGTATCATTTACCTCTCAATTTCTTATGAAAACTTGTGCTCTCTAAAATGAAACTTTTAATACTTAGGTTATAAGGAAGGTGGTTTGATCAAAGATTCAAACCATTCCAAAATCATCCATTAATCTCTTAAGCTATGTTTGGATGAGGGTTTATTATTGGAATAGAATAAAATGTAATATTATTCCATCGTTTGGGATGAGAGTTTATAATAGAATAGAATGTGATTCATACTACTATGAAAGATTTGACCCAAACATCAAAAAGATATACAATCTTATTTCTAGTACCTCAAGCTACTATTAATATCTAAGGTATAGTCCACTCATATGCTAGTTCTCTTAAATCATCTAAGCATGAATTAATATCATATTTATCTGCTAGTATAGTTAAATCCATAATAAAAATATGTAAAGATATTTCACATTAATAAATACCACTTCATTATTAATATTGAACTAATCTTTAATAAAGACCATACTTAGGTTTTCATTATCTAAATATATAAAACACTTAGCTACATTTCATGCCTCAATAACAAAAAAGAGCCAAAATCTTCTTACTCCAACAATTTTGATTCATTAAGATGATCTCTAATATTCTTTTTTATTTAAATTAGCTTTAAAACTGATCTCTCAATTGTCCTTGGACCTCCTAGCACCTAACCCTAAGTTTCTAATGAAAATAAAAGAATGATTTAACTAAGACTAAAGACACTTAAAATCTACACTTTAAATATATTTCATCTGATAGGAAAACAATTTAGGATATGTCCATGTCCCAAATTATGGATCCTTTTGTATTTTTTTAAGAAGAGCCATAGGCTCTAATAGTCTCATGCTTTAGGTTATGGATCTCTTTATATCTTTTTTAAATATGAACACAAGTTACACAGGTATAACTCAGGTCCTATCGCACTTCCAAAGTTATCTTTGTCACAGGGTCTCTCTCTAGGTCGTGTTCTAAGTTACATTTTTTCTTGGATATGGTCTACAAGGGGCATAGGTTAGCACACAACTATGTTTCAGGCCATTTTTAATCAATAATTGTATTTTCTATATTGTTTTTACTTGAAAATCTCTCCAGTTCTTACTAAAACTCATCGTAATGGAATATTTTCAGAAAATCTCTCCAGTTCTTACTAAAACTCATCGTAATGGAATATTTTCACAATTACCTAAAAATATAACAAAAAGTGAGTAAGCCAAGGTAATTTGAACATTAAAATACTTTCTTGCTACCTTATTGGCTCTGCCACTTGATCATGAAGTGATAATAAACATTTCTTCTTATCTTCAAAGAACTAGTTCCTTCTGTTTATACTGATTCATTACTTGGTCTATTGCTTGGTATTGGACTTGAATTCTCCATTATTTTAACTTATATTGATGAAAGATTACGTTGATCCATCTAGAACAAGTACAAATAAGATAACCATTTGAAAAGAATATTAGATATAAACGAAATAAGAGATAATTTGCATAATTTGGAAAATAACATCTTTAGCCTCAAATTAATCATTTAGTAAACAATTATTATATTATATCTTTAAGTTAGCTTACCAAGTATTTGAAACCAATAATGGTAATTCCTAAATTCCATCATATCAAGATCAATTTTATAATTGCTCAATGTGATAATAGCTACAAGATCAAATCATGATCAAAAGCAAACTGTTATTCCACAGCTACATATGCAGTACCTATACTCTCATATTGTAATTGTATAATTCATATTAATATTTAGATAGTGTTGGTCCAATGATGTGATTATACGTTAGTACTAATCTTTACCAACTTTCAAAATAATCTTAAAATAGAAACCATAAGTTATATTAACCAAATTCCAAACAGTGGAGCTGAATCTTGAAAAAACACAATTGTGTAATCAAGAACATTAACTGCAGTTGCAAATTTTCTGCATTCCTAAAGTTTTCATAAGGTAATTTAATTCTTTATAGAAAAAAAGGTAATCCTAATTTATTAGATCCATCAGTCAAAAGAAATGTAAAAAGGACAATGACCTCTAACTGCAACCTGGATAGATGAAACCATCATCTAAATAAAGGAACAAAATTTAACTTAATAAATTTATGTCAAGCATCAAATTATAGATAATACTTTTTTCTTCTTTATCACCTCTCTTTAGTATTCTTTATGACTTCCTCCTTCATCCTCAAAAGTCCTTAGAAATAGAGATTATATCAAGCATCTATAGCATTAAGCTCTAGCTTTAGCTTATCTTGTTGATTTTTCACAAATATAGAACAAATGTTATATAAGTTAACATTTCTAGACATATAATAACAACATGTAGGACAATTTGACAAGATCCTAAAATTATTTTGTGAATTTGATGTATTTACATGCATCATGCTCATGTACCCAACATCTGAAGTTAAATTATATTTACACAATTCAAAACTATAACTAAAACAGTCCAAAAGCTTATTTATAAATGCAATTATTTGTCCCCTTTCTGTTTTCTAGAATTGATGAAAGACACGTAGAAAGCAATCTTAAAATTGTGTAAATTCAAGGTGACAAACATCAAAGTGATGAACTAAGGTGACAAACAACAAGTTGATTCTATCTTAAAATGATAAATTAGAGATTACAAAACTACATTAAAACAAAATACAATATCATGCAACATAAATTCAATAATCTTTATTAAAAACTAAAACAACTTTCAACAATTACACCTAGTAAGCTACAAAGCAAGAGCAAAAGTAAGAGAGCAATAAAGCAAGAGCCAAAATGAGTGAGTAAGAAAGCCAATGTGGTAGGTAATGAACAAGAGCTATAGGTAGCGAGTGATGAAGTAGGTGAGAGCTATAAGCAAGCAGCAAGAGAAGAAATGTGAGTATAAACTAAAAAATATGTAGCAACATCATAAACAAAATTCGAACGACTTATCTGGACAAATGAACAACTGGAGATGACGAAGATGAAGAACGAAGTTGGATGATTATCGACACTCTTCAACACAAAACAGGGTTTGCAAAAATGACAATTTCATATTTAATATAATAAACATGTTCAATAGTAAGAATGATAACCTAATTACATCATCAAGCTTCAAAATTAACATAATCGACTTCAATAGTTTCTTAACCACATTAAGAATTATTTCTTTGTAAAATTTCTATCCACATCATCTTCACCTTTGCATATTAGTTTGGAGCAAAAAAGTATCTTATTCTATAAAGTATAACCTCCAAGCCATAGGTGTAATAAATGGAGTTTAGCTAGTAGCTTCATATGAAGTATTACTTTTAATTGGACTATTTTGTCTTTGGTACAATTTTAATTTCTAAACAAAAACTTAATAGTTATTGTGAAAGAGACTGACAGATATATGAATTATATAGTTCTCTTGATCATCCTAATGATATCTTAAGAGTATAATTCTTCAAAATAAAATATTATTTCTATAAAAGGAAAGACTTTCATACTTATTACAAAAATATTAGCCAATGTTACTATACTATCAATAGATATGATAATACTAATTCAAAGCATGTTTATATAACTTATTCCCCTGAATACCTCAATCAAAAGATTTAATTTGTCAACAACAACCAAAAAAATTATAGGAAGCTATGTTTGGTAAAATTCACTAAATGATGATAAAAGCTCCAAATAAATTGTAAGCTCAACAATAAATATGTAACACTAAAAAAAAAATCACGTGATCAAGCACGCATGAAATAGACAAGTGTATTGTTATTGTGGTAACGTAGATCTTTCATTTCTTATCAAAATATTACACACATAAATTCCTACTCACTTAAGCCAACATGAAATTTATAAAGAAACCTAAAACAGTTGCTTATGGTATCTCCAACTTTTATGATATGTTCTTTTAATAAGAGTAAAAGATAATTCATATCGACTGTGTTTTTAGATGCGAATGAAGAAATGTTGCTTTTTATATGTCGTGACCACAACATTAAATTCACTATCTTCAAAAGATCTCTTCCAACCATAAAAAAAATCTTCATCTGCTCAAACCCACTCACCTTTAGAGATGTCAGTTTCCAATAACCTATAAAGAAATCATACTAAAATTAATTAAATATATAGATGAAGAAATTACATAAATTCATTCCATGAACCTAGTAAACTTATTTAACCCTTTAATTTGATTTCATCCCTGAGAGAACTTTCATCGAACATTTTATAGGCTTCAAAAATTCGTCCCTAGCTAACTATAAGAATCCTATCTTTTTCCTTTCTTCACCAACATTAACGCATTCAAACAAACATTCAACCATTAATAGTCCAAATAAACACAAACAACTTAAACAACATTCAAAAAACTGACCAACATCAAAGCATTTAACAACAATAATGAAAGTGGAAAAAGAAACCTAGGACCTAAGCATCATTGACTAACCTCAAACGACAATCCACTGGAGATGATGGAAGCAAACAATGGAAGACGGTGGAAGAACAAATGATAAGATGACAGTGATAAAAGAAGAAAAGAATAAACAAAGAAAAAAGATGTAAAAGGTTTGGGGAGGGCGGCTCGGGTTATTTCGTTTTAGATGAAGTGAAAACGATATCATTTGATTTTGAAAAAATGACATCATTTTTGTGGCGCCCCATTACCCTAAGGTACGCGCCGGAACGCTCGTAGGTCGTTCCGACACATATCCTAAGATAACGGAACGCTACGTACAATCACTAAGGAACTCCACATGGCATCACATACATTAAAGAATAAGAACCAGTAATGTAAATTCACA
>JANZXR010016132.1:0-15809 GCA_027575705.1 Erythroxylum echinodendron
AATCTTTATAAGATTAATTTAGAAGATTTGCAAAGTCAAAATATTTCTTGTTTTATATCAACAGATGAAGAAAAACTTATCTGGCCAACCAGGTCATGTTAGTTTTAAACATATTTCTAAGTTGATTAAACATGATTTAGTAAGAGGTTTACCAAAATTTAGTTTTAACAAGGATTGCTTTTGTGAGAGTTGTCATAAAGGAAAACAAGTTAAAACGTCGTTTTCTTCTAGAAATATTGCAACTTCGTCTAGACCTTTAGAGTTGTTACATATAGATTTATTTGGTCTAACTAGGACATTAAGTCTTGGCAAAAAGAAGTATGGTCTCGTAATTGTTGATGACTTCACTAGATTTTGTTGGATATTATTTTTTTCACATAAGGACGAATCTTTTAAATGTTTTAAAGTTCTTTCCAAAAAGTTACAAGATGAAAAGGGAATTTCTATTATTGGAATTAAAAGTGATCATGGTGGAGAATTCGAAAATGAAAAATTCAGAATATTCTGTGAAGAGAATGGAGTTTTTCAAAATTTCTCTAGTCCTAGAACTTCACAATAAAATGGAGTTGTAGAAAGAAAGAACAGGACAATTCAGGAAATGGCAAGAACCATGCTATGCGAAATGAATCTTCCTAAATATTTCTGGGCAGAAGCTGTAAATACAGCTTGTTATATTCAAAATAGAATACTTGTGAGACCATGGTTGAATAAAACTCCATATGAGTTATGGAATGGAAGGAAGCCTAATATATCTTACTTTCATCCATTTGGTTGCAAGTGTACTATATTGAATACAAAAGAAATTTTGGATAAATTTGATTCTAATGTCTATTCAGGAATTTTTCTAAGATACTTAATATCTTCTAAAGCATATAGTGTGTATAATCTTGCTTCTAAATCTATTGAAGAATCCATTCATGTCAAGTTTGATGATGGTTCTCAACCAGATAGAAGTAATGATACTGATAATGAAACCCTAGCAGTACCCTTAATTGATAATGAAGATGTGCCACCTTTAGATGTTCCTCTAGAGAAAATAGAAGATGTTCCTGAAAGTTTTAGTCTGAAAAAGGACTGGAGATATAAATCTTCTCACCCAAAAGATCTGATTATAGGAAAAACTTCAGACGGTGTGAGAACTAGGTCTAAATTCAGAAGAGAAGTAAATGTAGCTTTTATTTCTGGAATAAAGCCTAAGAAAATTGATGAAGCTCTTCAGGTTGAAGCTTGGATTTTAGCCATGCAAGAAGAACTGAACCAATTTACTAGGTGTAAAGTTTGGTCTTTAGTTCCCAGACCTTCCAAAAAGTCCATTATAGGAACCAGATAGGTTTTTAACAATAAACTAGACGAGTCAGGTAGAGTAAGTCGTAACAAAGCTAGATTAGTAGTTCAAGGCTAAAATCAACAAGAAGGAATAGACTATAATGAAACTTATGCTCCTGTAGCTAGGTTAGAAGCTATTAGGATTTTGCTTGCATATGATGTCTGTCATGATATAAAGCTATTTCAAATGGATGTGAAAAGTGCCTTTTTGAATGGTTTTATAGATGAAGAGGTTTATGTAAAGCAACCTCCTGGTTTTGAAGATCCTAAGAAACCAGACTATGTCTATAGACTTCATAAAGCTTCATATGGCTTGAAAAAAGCTCCTCGAGCTTGGTATGATCGTCTAAGTTCCTTTCTGATTGAAAATGGTTTTAGTAGTGGAAATGTAGACAAGACTTTGTTTAGAAAATGCATTGAGAATGATTTCATTATAGTATAACTATATGTTGATGATATTATTTTTAGTGCAACGTCTAAAAATCTATGTTATAGTTTTGAAAAACTGATTAAAAACGAAATTGAAATGAGCATAATGGGTGAATTAAAATTATTTCTTGGTTTACAAGTTATGCAAACCGAAGAAAAGATTTTTATTCATCAACAGAAGTATATCAAATAATTGTTGGATGAATATGGAATGGACACAGTAAAACCTATGTCAACTCTTATGCATCCTTCACTTTATCTAAGGATGAAGCAGGTAAGAAGATTGATCAAACCCTGTTTAGAGGAATTATTGGTTCTTTACTTTACCTTACAGTAAGCAGAACTGATATTCTATTTATTGTTTTTTTTTGTGCTAGATTTCAAGCAGATCCTAGAGAATCTTATTATATTGTTGTTAAAAGAATTTTTAGATATCTATCAGGTTCTACTGATCTTTGCTTAATGTTTGAGAAAGGTAAATATTTCAGGTTAATTGGCTACTGTGATGCTGATTACGCTGGAGACAGGATTGATAGGAAGAGTACAAGTGGAGATTGTCACTTTCTTGGCCATAATCTAATTTCATGGTCTAGTAAGAGGCAAAAGCTCAATTGCTCTATCTACTACAGAAGCTGAATACAAGTCACCTACAATCTGTTGCTCATAGACGTTATGGATTAAGTATCAGTTAGAAGATTATTCAATACAAGAAGAAGAAATCCTAATCTTCTGTGACAACACAAGTTCTATCAACCTGTTGAAGAATCCAATACAACACTCAAGGGTAAAGAGTATCGAAGTTAGGTGTCATTTTCTGCGAGACTATATACAGAGGGGAATCATTAGTCTATAGTTTGTTGAGATGAATCATCAATAGGCAGATATATCCACTAAGCCCTTGAATGAAGAAAGATTCAAAGAAATTAGATGAAACTTAATATGGTAGTGTTGAGTGATCAATCATCTGACACGTCATGACCTAGATGATTTTTACAGAAGGAAGATAAAAAGTCGTAAGTTTTTAAGAGCACAGTAACTGTAAGTTACAGACAGTAATTTTTTTGAGAAGGTAGCATAAAAGGAAATCCTCTCAAAAGGTTCAGAATATCACCGACTCTAGAGTACTATTAAAATCCTCTGAAATTAACTTTTGAAGAAGCTTTTAAATAAAAATGTTTCATTACTCTATTTTTGATTTCAAGCCCTTTCGTTTACATTCTCATCTTCAGAGACTAATCTCATTGCTTTGGAAAGTTCCTACTATCTGAAGATCATAATGGAGCAAGCTATGATTTATAGAATACTCGTTGATTTCGACTCCTTGAAGAAGAATCAGATGGATATTGAATCAGAAGTCGATACAGCGGGATGGAAGAACTTCTTTCAGGTTCATGAAGCAGTTTATCTAAATGAAGTTTATGAGTTTTGGAAGAATATGAAAGTAGTAGATGATACTGTAGTATCAATGGTGGATAGATTGTCAGTTATTGTGACATTGGAGCTAATCAATAAGATCAGTGGATGTCTATATGTTAGAGCAGAGGTGTCTCACAACACTAGTTGGATGACTGAAAGCCTCGTAGAGAACGTACATGCCAATCAACAAGTATATAGATGTAGTGACCCAAAGGACAAGAAGGCGTCAAATCTTGTTTTGAAAGTTAGGGTTCTACATATGATTCTTTTTCACTGTATTCTACCAAGAAGAGGATCGAAGAACGTTGTGACAACGATAGATGAACAATGCCTATTCTATCTACTCAACCATCAGGCCATAAATCTTCCACACCTAATTTTGAGGTATATGATGAAGAGAAAGAGGGATTCCAATGCCTTACCGTATGGCATGATGTTAACAAGAACCTTTAGATATTCTGGAATTCTTCTTGATAGAGGAAACAGGGAGAAGATGAATATCAAAAGCATTATTAATGTGTCTATTATATGTAGAATGGGGTTGAAAACTCAAGAAAAGGAGGAGACAATTTCTATGGCTAAAGTAAGGACTGAGGGAGAGTGCACTGTCAGACACAGCATAAGTGGAAATGTTACTCCCACAGAGAAGAAGAAACCTTAATCCTCAGGAAGAATGGTTACAGAAGAAAGGAAGAATAAATCATCTGAGGTAGTAACTAAAGAAAAGATGATTTTACGAAAATAAGAAAGCCAGGTGCATTTATCTGAGAAACGAGTGTCGTTGAAAAGAAAAGGAGAGACACTTGATGTTGAGCAAGTTAAGAATTCAAGAAGATCACCAAGTTACTAACTCTCAAACAACAAGAGCAGAAGAGAGGGAAAGAATTAATTCCTGGTGAAGATTCTAAAAAGATAGGAAAAGCACTACAGGCTAGGAGGTATTTGGTCTCAATTTTGCAACAACAGCAGCCAAAGTTAGCAAAAGAGACAGAAATTAAGAGGAAGTTGGAGTTTGAGAAGAAGAAACCACAACCACAACCACCTTCTAGACTGGTAGAAGAAAATAAGAAGTTGAAGACCAGTCAAAAAGAAAGTACTTCAACTGATGGTCAAAAAGAAAAATCAGTTGAAAACAAATTAGTATCTCATAGTCCTATCAGAAAAGAGGACTTGAAAATGAAGGTGATAGAAGAAATTGTACCTGTTAGAAGAAGAAGCTCAATCATCATAAGAGAACTTGTGAAAAGGTTAGTTAAGGTATAAGTTAAACCTATATTGGTTAATAATCGATCTATACATCTTCTGAATCATGAAGAGAGAAGATTATATAGGATTCTGAGAGATAAAAAGTTAGAACCATATCCATTGAAGATGAAAAAGGATCAATATACTATCTACCCTACTACAAGTAGAACACTGATCAAGATTGTACCAGATGTACAACCTAGAGATTCAAACATTGTACTCAATGTAGAAAAAGGGAAACAGAAGATGTATCCTGAAGCAAAAACAGGTGCCCTTACAAATGATCAAATACATGAAGCTGTGAGAAGCATAGATGATACATGCAATGTAGAGTAATCAAGAGGTATCTATGCTTCACATCACATCTCAAAAGCATCAGGAAGTCACTGTGGATGCTTCACCACAGATGCAACTTCTCACGTAGTTGGAAGAGTGACCAAAGGACATTTCAGAACTATCATGGTTGAAGGTATCAGTTTCAACTTAGAAAATCTTCACACACCTTAGACCTTTGAGTTCTATATCTTCAATGAAATATGTCCTTCACCTTCTTGGCAAACCAATAACAAAACTACCAAAACCTGATGACCTTGATCTCCCTAAGGGAAAACAATTGTTCAAATCTCCTGTTTTGAAAATCATTGAATTAGATGTTTTACCTTCAGAAACACATGCTGAAACAAACTTCTATCCATCAAGTGCACCTCAATGAGTTCCTAAAATTGGTATGGAAGAAATTAGTCACTCTCAGCAGTGGAGTCAGGAAGCCTTACTGAAGGAAATTGAAGAAATTCATACTAAGGTTGATGACTTAGCTGACTCAATTGGTGATCTACATGAGGAAGTAGCTTATCTTCGAGTGTCAACAGAAGAAGACCTCAAGTTGATCAGAACTGACATGCAACGCATGTTTTTTGAAATCATGAAGCATCTGAGATAACCTTTTTTATTAATAAAAAATAGGGGGAGAAGAATAGAAGAAAAGGGGAGAAAAGTAGAAGGAAGAAGAAAGAAGAAAAGAATAGGGGGAGAAAAGAAAAACAGAAACAAAAGCAGGAGCAGAAGCAAAAGAAAGAAGAGAAGAACAGATACAAGAAAAGAAGATACCATATGTGTATATTGCTTAATGTCTTCTTATTCATTATCTGAATAATATTAGTTCATTCATTTTTTATTTTCTAAATTATGATTATTTGTTATCCTCAAAATAGGGGAGATTGTTAAGTTAAGAGGACTTTACGATGATTAATTTTGATGACAATCAAATAATAATAATGTTAGAAATAAATGAACTATTTTAATTAGTGTGTTAAGTGCGCAGAAGAAAGAAAAACACAGAAGAAGTGGAGAACGCAGAAGAAAGCAAAACAAAGAAGAAATACACAGAAGAATTGGAGAACACAAAAGAAAGCAAAATACAGAAGAAGTAGAGAACGTAGAAGAAAGCAAAACACATAAAAAATACACAGAAGAAGTGGAGAACATAGAAGGCAGCAAAACATAAAACAAGTAGAAGATACAAAAGAAGCAAAACACAGAAGAAGCAAAACACAGAAGATAAACACAAAAGAAGCAAAACACAGAAGAAGGAAGCAAAACACAGAAGAAGGAAAGATACAGAATAAGCAAAAGATACAGAATAAGCAAAAGATACAGAAGAAGTAAAAAACACAGAAGAAGCGCAAAGCACAGAAGAAGCATAAGATACAGAAGAAGTAGAAAACACAGAAAAAGCGCAAAGTACAGAAGAAACAAAACACAGAATAAGCGCAAAGCACAGAAGAAGCAGTAGATATAGAAGAAGCATAGCACAAAAGAAGCAAAACATAGAAGAAGTGTAGAACACAAAAGAAGCACAAAAATATAAAAGGAAGCAAAATAGAGATGAATCGAAAAGCAAAGAAGAAGCAGAAGATATAGAAGAAGCAAAGCACAGAAGAAGCAAAAAATAGACGAAGCAGAAGATATAAAAGAAGGAAAAAACGGAAGAAGAAAACACAGATGATATAAAGCAGAAGATACGTTAGTACGTCGAACAGTTAGTTAGTTAGAGTTAGTTACATAACGCAACTAAATAGCGGTTATCAAGATTCAAGAAGTGGTTATCAAGATTCAAGAAGAAGTTATCAAGAATCAAGAATTAGTTGGAGACTTAGACCATAAATACTAGTCATAGTCGAAGATTGAACAAATTTTCAACTTTCCGAAATCCTTTGAACAATTATTGAACTTTTGGAGTGTTCAAGTGTTTACTTAGAAAAGAAAAATTTTGTAGTGTGATACAAGAGAGCTAACCTTACTGTAACAAAAGCTCACAATATCTTTCTAGTGAGAGAAAGAAAAGGCGAAGAGCCTGGAGAGGCTAAGATAGCTAAAAGAATACTTAGTGTAAGAGACCTGAAGAGGCTCTGTAGGGGAAGAAAGAATACTTGTAAACTTGTTGAAGTATAGTAAAAACTCAGAAAAATTTTGAGGACTAAACGTAGCCCACAGTTTGGGGTGAACCAGTATAAAATTGTAGTGTCTATCTTCTATCTCTCAACTTATTCTATTTGTTTTTAAACAAGTCTATAGAAGTTATTTTCAATTTAACTACATAACAATTTTCATATAACGTTAGCGATATTCTTTTAACAAATTAGAGAATTTCTCATTAAGAAATATTAAAGATATTGTATTCACAAAAAGAATACACAATTCAACCCCCCTTCTTGTATATATCATATATTGTACGTGAATTATATATTAACGTGTGATTTACTTCAATATCTAAATCTAATGTCTCCGTTGCACGACTCAAACCTTTCGTGACTCTTGTATTCATGCAAGAGCATAATTTTTGAAATGAAATGAAGGAAAAGAAAACAAAAATCAAAAAATAATCTAAACTAACGCCTTAAACTATAGAACTAAACAATCACCTCCCTAGCAACAGCGCCAAAAACTTGATCGAGATGTTATGCTGTAAAAATTTTTTAATATTTATAACCTTGATATTTTCGCAAGTGCACGGATAGTTCACATAGTTCCTAAGGTATCATTCGCACGAGGAGGGTTAATCTAATGTCAGAGACTATTAAACAATTATTTAACAAACAATAAATTTTAACACGAGGACTAACTAAATTAAATAACCAAATCATCTAACAAAATAATAATTGACAATTAACGCTTAATTAAAAACAATCATGATGACGATTAATAATTTTAAATAAAAATTAATAAAAAGTTATCAATTTGTTAAACAATGATCTCACACTCTCAAATTCCAACTAATGAGTTTACTGAAAGAGAGAAAGGGAAAGGGAAAATTATCTATCCTTAATATCAACCTAACCAATTATGATTTATCGAATTAATGGTTCTAGATGATCCTAGGGTCAATTACTCTCTCTCAAGTTATAACTGAACCCTAAAGCATAAACTCTAATTAGATTAGGGGAAGTTGTAATCTCTTAATTACCAACTTATCCAAAACTTAATTAATTCTTAACTTTTCTAATAAACAATTGGAAACCTAAATGTGATCTCTCTACACAAAATTTACCAACTTGATTTAATTCTGAATCTACTACTTTACCTAACTCTCGTTAGCCCAAATTAATCATTTTCTCTTTGTTCACCTTCTTAGTTTATTATCGAGATATGAAGTTCAGAATACATCATAATTAATTCAATAAACACATAAAACAATCAGATTTCATTAAATCAACAGTAATAATCCAAAGGTGAGTATAAAACATCAACCATAATGCAAGTCTATAATCAACTATATATCCTAATTATATAATTGAATAAAACTGAAATACATAGGAACAAAACTCAACGGGATGACGGGAGGTCGTTACTTCAGAAAGCTTCTTATTACAGGAAGCACGTCGTGTCTGCGTCGTCTTCCTCTTCTCTCTTCCTTCGTCTCTTTCTCGATCTCTCAAAGTTATCTTTTAGGATTTCATTTTTTGTGGCTGATCAAGGCTCTTCCAAGGCTCCTTCTTCTGTCCCTTAATGTTCTATTTATATTTGTAATCCCTAGGGTTGATTCGGGGTTGAAACGGTCTGAAAAATCTTGCAAAACTTGAGTTTTAGTGTCAGCCTGATGCAGGTCATGATCGTAGCCCTACTTGCCATGACCGTGGCCAGCAACTAACCCTTCTATCATGATCATGGCTCAAAGTGCACGATTGTGGCCTAGGTTCTCTCAACTCACCTCTTTTTGTCATGATCATAGCCTATTGTGCCACGATCGTGGGCCATGTTTTTAGCCTGAAACTCTTCATAACTTCTTTGATATTCGCTGTTTATCCTGAAACACTAATAAACACATCAAGGTACCTAAAAAATATAACATTTAAGCTCAAAGACTCATACTAACCCACAAAAACACTTAAACACATAAACTAACACAATTAAAACATAAATACACAATAAACACTCAAATTAACATTAAATACTTAACAAATTGAACCCTAAAACATAATGCAAATCACAAATATCAGCCATGCTCTACACTCTTCATTCTTCGTGCTCTTTATTCTATGTATTTTCTTGTTTTCTCTTACTCTAATCCTTCTCCTTCTTGCTCCATGAAGATAAGTAAGTGTGAATCTCAAGCGGATGGCTCAAATATAATGCCTTCAACTCACTTTAACTCTTTCAATTTCGAATTGTGCATAAAACCAAATATGAACTAAAGTGAATCTCTTAAGCATTTCATACCATTATTCACTAAGTATTATGGAATAAATGAATAATCAATTAAGTACATATCAGAAATTATGAAAATGAATGTACCACCATCTTAAAGACTACTTCAAAACTATAAATTGATTTCAACAATTAACACACTTTATACTTTTGGCCCTTCTTATTAAATCTTATAAGTTGTTCTATATAGGTTTGTTTTTACTATTCTTTGTTACGAAAATTTTGTCATTACATATATTTGATGTAACTGAAGATCCAAGTTGCCTATTATAGTCATGATTAATTGGATCGAAGTAAACCTTACTACTGGTAAAAATGTCTCTTCATAATCAATTTCCTCTTATTGTTTACATCTTTTAGCTAGAAGGTGCACTTGCATCATTCGAAACTACTATCAATCTTTTACTTTATTTTTGAGAATCCATTTCTTCCTAATAACTTTTTGACTATTAAGGAAATCAACCAAATCTAATACTCGATTGAACCTTAGATAAGTAATTTCCTCCTTTATTGCTTTCATGGATTTTTTATTTAATAAGACCATTAAGAGTCTCATTTATATTCCTTGGCTCACCCTTTCCTTTTAAGATAATCATATAAATTTTTTCTTCTATTTCAAAAATGGCATTGATGAATTATTCGACAATTACTGACATGTAACTAAGATTTATAAGATACATATTCAGCAAGATCTTGATTACTCTCATTCAAATCATATAAAATAGGTAAACTTTCAATAAGTTGCAATAAATTGATCTTAATTCAATTATTTATTTTCTAGATTGCTCTCACTCAGATATAGTCCCTCTTCCTAATTTTATATAACATAGTCATTTTAATCATGAGTCTCATATAAAAATATGTCATTTTATATTTCACTTTACTTTGAAAATTCTTTTTTTTAAGTGACATCTTCTTGTAATTTAAATTCAGTTATTCCTTCATTACCTTATTCACCTATAAATACATATCCTAGAATATGTAATAAAGATATTTTTTTCTTTCTTGAGCCTAGAGATTCTCATTTTTGTAATAAAGATTATAAACGTAGGCAGCATATACTTATGGTTTTAGGTTTGTCATATGAGGTCTTCTACTTGTCCATAACTTATATGAAGTATTTATAACTGAGTTTATGAACCCCTATTAAATATATAAATGACTATAAGTAATGCATCACTCCTATAAGTGATAGATAAATTTCTTTGTGCCATCTTGAACTTAACTATTTCTATAAACCTTTTGTTTCATCTTTTGGTAGTTCCATTTTATATGAGATCCAAGAATTAGTCAATTAGGTTCCTCTTCTTTTTCATTGGATAATATTAAACTCATTACACATGTATTTTTTTTCTTGATCAATTCTTAATATTATAATTTTCTTATATAATTGATTTTTTATTAAAATCATATATTTTATAAAATATATTCTCTTATCTAAATGACTTAATATTTTTAAGTTCCTATATTAAGTTAATGTAATGAAGCTAAGATTCTTAAGATTGGGGATAACTAATCCTAAAATGTCAAACTTCAAGATTTTTCCAAACCAGTGTCTAAACTTTTAAAATTTTTAATTTAATGACCACTTTTTTAAACCCTTCATAGTTTAGTTTGATTCAAAACATTAGTTTTGTTAGTAATTTGCTAATTTAGCTGACAAAATTATCGCTATTCATGATATGTAAATGTCCATTTAAAAAATAACGATCATAATTAGACTAGAGTAGAGATAATATTTTCAAGTGAACACCTTCACATTGTGAACAACAAAAATTATATTAGTCAAATCAACAAATTATTAACAGGATTAATATTTTGAATTGAATTGTTAAGGTTTTAAAACGTTGGTCACTTCATTGTAAAAATTTAAAAGCTTGGGCATTGGATTGAAAAATCATTTAAAAGCTTGGGCATTGGATTGAAAAATCTTAAGTGGTCGAGCACTTGAGGATTGGTCATCTCTTAAGATTTTGAAGATAATAAACAATTCTAAAAGGAGCCTGAGGGCCCTATTTGTTTCTATTTCTATTTTTAATTGTTTATATTTGTTTTCAAATTTAATAAAAAGCCTACTTATTTGTGTTTTTGGTTTCTTGCAGTTTTAATTTATGAAAATCAATTTTAATTTTTTGTTTCTGTTTTTTATAATATGATTTACTATCAAATAAGTATATATTATTTAATTGATTATTATATTAATTATTAATAAAATTTATTAATATTTTAATTTAATAATATATTTTAACTAATTAAAATTAATTATTAATAAAACTATAAATAATTTAATTTCATTTAATAATTTATTTAAATTTTATAATTAAATTAATAGTTATTAACAAATATAATTAAATTTAAAATATCTTTAAAATATATAAGTTTTAAATAAAATTTGATTTAATAATTAAAATAAATATTAAATTATTTATTTTAATAAAGTAAAACAATTTTTATCGATAATTTATTAATAAATATTATATAAAAATTAAAATAAATTTAATTAATTAAAAATAATTTATCTTTAAGTTTTATCTAATATGTAATTATCATCAGTAATAAAAATATAGCTATATTGTTATTAACAACTAAACAAGTTTTGGTTTTTACTTGAAAGAAAAACATAAATTAAAACTAAAAAGAAAACTAAAAACTAAAAAAAGGACAAAAAAGACAAAGTGCAATCAAAACAGTCCAAACAATAAAGCATAACCTCTTAGCAACATTTTTCACTTTTCATTTATAAGCTTTCAAAAGAGGCAGCAACAACTACAACTATTGATAGAGACATTGTTAAGTCGAGAGGACTTTACGATGATTAATTTTGATGACAATCAAATAATAATAATGTTAGAAATAAAAGAACTACTTTGATAAGTGTGTTAAGTGTGCAGAAGTACAAAACATAGAAGGAAGAAAAATACAGAAGAAGTAGAAGATACAGAAGAAGTTCAGAAGAAGCAGAAGATATAGAACAAATGGAGAACACAGAAGAAAGCAAAGATACAGAAGAAGTAGAAAACACAAAAGAAAAACACAGAAGAAGCAGATAACATAGAAGAAGTGCAAAAATACAGAAGGAAGCAAAACACAGAAGAAGCAAAATATAGAAGAAGCGAAAAGCATAGAAGAAGTAAAACACCGTAGAAGCGCAAAACACAGAAGAAGCAAAACAAAGAAGAAGCAAAACACTAAAGGAAGCAAAACATAAAAGAAGAAAACACAAACAATACAAAGCAAAAGATACGTTAGTACGTAGAACAGTTAGTTAGTTGGAGTTAGTTACAGAACTCAACTAAATAGCGGTTTTCAAGATTCAAGAAGCGGTTTTCAAGATTCAAGAAGCAGTTTATCAAGAATCAAGAAAAGGTTAGAGACTTAGACTATAAATACTAGTCGTAATCGAAGATTGAAAAACTTTTCAACTTTCCGAAAACCTTTGAACAATTATTGAACTTTTGAGCGTTCAAGTGCTTACTTAGAAAAGAAAAATTCTGTAGTACGATACTGGAGAGCTAAACCTACTGTAACAAAAGCTCGCAATATCTTCCTAGTGAGAGAAAGAAAAGGCTAAGAGCCTGGAGAGGCTAAGATAGTTGAAAGAACACTTGGTGTAAGAGAACCGAAGAGGCTCTGGAAGGGAAGAAAGAATACTTGTAAACTTGTTGAAGTATAGTGAAAACTCAGAAGAATTCTGAGGACTGGACGTAGCCCACAGTTTTGGGTGAACCAGTATAAAATCGCAGTGTCTATCTTCTATCTCTCAACTTATTCTATTTTATTTTTAAACAAGTATATAGAAGTTTTTATGATTTAACTACGTAACAATTTTCGTATAACATTAGTGATATTTTTTAATAAGTTAAAGAAGTTCTTATCAGAAATATTAAAGATTTTGTATTCACAAAAAGAATACATAATTCAAGCCCCCTTCTTGTGTATATCATATATTGTATGTAATTTCTATATTAACGTGTGATTTACTTCAATTGGTATCAGAGCTCGGTTTCCAAGAACCACCTTTACAAAGTGAGGATAAAGATCCATGGATGAATCACATGTTTTTATAGCTAAAGGTGCCTCCGTCATAAGTCCTCCTGCGTTCAATGGTGAAGATTATCATTATTGGAAGGACAGAATGCGACTCTTCATAGAATTCACATACATTGATCTTTAGGATATCATTGAGAATGGACCATACGTACTAGTAGATGATGAAGAAAATACCATTCCTCGTAACAGATGGTCAGCTGATCACAAAGCTAGATTTCAACTAAATTCAAAGGCCAAGTTCTTATTGAGTTGTGCTTTAAGCAGAAGCGAATATGATAAAGTTCATGGATGCGAAACTATGAAGGAGATGTGGGACACTCTATCCATCGCACATGTAGGCACAAACCAGGTGAAAGAGTCCAAGATCAGTATTCTTGTACATCAGTATGAGCTGTTTAAAATGAAAGAAGATGAGTCTATTGATCAGATGTTTAGAAGATTTCAAACTATCGTTAGTGGACTTAAAGCTCTTGGGAGAATCTACGATAATCAAGACCATGTCAGGAAGATTCTCAGAAGTCTGCCGAAAGGATGGAGACCTAAAATCACTGCAATACAAGAAGCCAAGGACTTGAGCAAATTAAAGCTGGACAAATTGTTTGGTTCTTAGAAGATACATGAAGTAGAGCTTGATGTTGAAGATAAACCTAAAAGAGACAAGTCTATAGCATTAAAGGCTGATCAGAAAAATCATAAGACTCAGAGAAATAGAAGTTCTTCGTCAAAGCATTAAAGATCGAAGAAGTCAAGAATGATGATACCAGTGAAGTTTTCATAAATTTTGAAAACTAGAAAAAATCAAAACTAAAAACAGAAACTAAAAACTCAAATGAACATGTTTTTTATTAAATTTGGAAAACAAAAACAGAAAATAAAAAATGAAAACAGCCCAAAAAATAACTAATTTAATGTTTAATTAATTTTTAATGATTTTAAAGTAATAATATAATTTTTATAAAATTTTAATTTCAACAAATCCGCAATCATAATTTCAAATTGAATGGTTTAAATTGATTAATTGGTAAATCACATTTAATGATTTAGTTATAAAAATTTGATAAAAATTGAATAGAATTGTTATTTTGTGGTTATTAATAGTAAATTTTTATTATAAAATAAAATTATTTATTTGATAACATAAATAATATTATTTTATCCTCCACGCATTATTAAGAAAGTTTTTGACGAATTATCTTTCATTTCAAGAAAGATCGTAAGGATGTGGAAAAAGAACGCAAAAGGAAATAAAAATTTTCTTTTAAGAAAAATAACAAAGAAGATGTCAAGAACGACAAGACCTCTATCATTTGCTACGAGTGTAACAAACTAGGACACTACAAGTTTGAATGTCCATTGCTTAGAAGAGAACCGAAGAAGAATAAAGGAAATAAAAAGAGTATGATGGCAACTTGGGAAGATTTGGATTCATCCGAATCTAATTTTGATTCAGAAGCATTAGAGTAAACAAATATATGATTGGTAGCCAAAAAAGAGGGTGACGAGGAGGTAACTTCTAACTTTAATGAACTTCAAGATGCATATTTAGAATTGTTAGAAGATTCACATGTTATATTAAAGCAGTATAGATCCTTAAAAAGAAAGTTTGTCGAAAACTTGAGGAATACGGAAGTGTTAGAAAAAGAAAACGTCTGTTTTAAGAAACAAATAGACGATATGAAGAAAAAAGTTTCTATTGATAGATTTAAAGAATTTAGTTAGTTGAAACAAAGGATTAATTCTCTCTCAGCAGATTTATCAAACTTTATTGAAAGTATGAAGAAAATGAATGATATGATTAGAAATGATCGACACCCTAATGATAAAAGTGGTTTAGAGTTTACTAAAAGCAATACTCGTTACAAAAAGAAGTTTGTTCCTTGTAGAAAGAAGTTTCACCAGTCTTCTTTTTATCATTCAAAGACTAAGCCTAAAGGACCCAAGAAAATCTGGGTACCTAAAAAGAACATAATATCTACTGTAGATCTCCTTCCTTGGAAAAAGAAGCCAGCAGCAATGGTATTTGAACAGTGGATGCTCACGACATATGACGGGAAGAAGGTCTATGTTCCTAGATATTCAAGATAAGAAGGGAGGATCAGTAACTTTTGGAGAAAACCAACAGAGAGAAATAGTTGGAATCGGCAAAATCGGTAAAGATTCCTTTGTATGTATTGATAATGTTCTACTAGTTGAAGATTTAAAACATAATTTGATTAGCGTCAACCAATTATGCGATTCTGGTTTTGAAGTTTCCTTTAATCAAAACTCTTGTGTAATCAAAAAACAAGGACAGTTTTATATTCTTCTCTGCCAAAAGACGAAACAATCTTTACAAGATTAATTTAGAAGATTTGTAAAGTCAAAATAGTTTTTGTTTTATATCAACAGATGAAGAAAATTTGATCTGGCATAAAAAGCTAGGTCATGTTAGTTTCAAACATATTTCCAAGTTGATTAAACATAATTTGGTAAGAGGCTTACTAAAAATTAGTTTTAATAAGGATTTCTTTTGTGAGAGTTGTCATAAAGGAAAAAAAGTTAAAACGTCTTTTTCTTCTAAATATATTGTAACTTCGTCTAGACCTCTAGAGTTGTTACATATAGATTTATTTAGTCCAACTAGGACATTAAGTCTTGGC
>JANZXR010016182.1:0-15805 GCA_027575705.1 Erythroxylum echinodendron
CTATCACTATAAAAGTATGTAAATTAACTTTGAAATTAAAAAAACAACTAAAACTACATACAATAATAAGATATTATTGTAGTAACAATACATCTTTGTAGTGAATTGAACAAATCTGGCAAAAGATTACGAAGGGAGCTTGGAGGACAAAGATATAAAATATATATTATTTAATATAGTAATTATTAATAAGAATTATAAATAATTTAATTTAATTTATATTTAATTATTTAATACTAGTTATTAATATAAATTATGAATAATTTAAGTTTTATAATTAATTTAAATATTAATTTTAAAATAAACTAATTTTAATTATAAAATTATTAACAAATATAATTTAAAATTAAATATCTTTAAAATATATAAATTTGAATTAAAATTTTGGCTTAATACTTAAAATATAAATTAAAATGACTTTTAAATACTTAAATGGTTGTGACCGAATTGGGTCAATAATCCTCAATCCTTGGACGGTGGAAGCAACATGAACACTCCTCCACCTTCCAGCTCGCCTGCTCTCTTTTTTCTTCTTTACTCGACAAGGTATGAAGGGAAGAAGCAAAGTAACTTGACCTTTAATTCATTTGAGTTTGTTCCGCCTTCTCATTAATTTTCATTTATAAGAAGGTGGAGTGATTTAGTTATAAGATGTCCATCATCAAATCTCTTCATGTCAATTATTAATTTTTTTTTACTAATGTTAAAATAGAGATAAGTGATTCATATATAAAAATTAGTTTAAATCATTAATTTATAAACTTATTATATAAATCCTCCTTGTATAAATTTAATAGTTGTTTGATTTTAATCTTAAATTATCTTATTTTACTCAATTTTTATTTGTTTTTAAGTTAAAGTGATATTTTAACATCAAAATGATATTATTAAAAAATTATATTTCATTTAAATTAAAATGATTAAAAATTACAATTGCTAATTGAATACGATTTAACCCACAATTGTATGCTAGCTCAAATTCTATATTAATCAACTGCAATAAATAATACAGTGTTAGTCATGATTGTATATAAGATTGTAGGCAAATTAGAGGAGAAAAATATAATTAATTTAAATTAATCGAATCATGGAATCGAAAGTAGTAATCAAAATATAATTATTTAATTAAATTTTCTTTTAATAAATTATGCAATTGTTGATTTTTTAATTATTGTCTAGCTTATTTTTAGTTTACTATTTTACAATTTAAAATTCATAAAAGTGAACTTTTATTATTTATTATTAATTAAGAATATATAAATGATAAATTTAAAATAGAGAAAACTCCAACATTATTCACTCGTACAAGCACTCCACCAACATGGCAACAACCCATATTTAGTCCTTTGATGCTCCATATTGAGTTGCAATGATTGCCTCCAAATGGTTGTCCATTGCCATAAGTGAGTAAGCAAAATACAATCAAAGTTGGATGGCACGGAGAATTTGTACCGTTTAATCCGTTCTAATCTTGTGTCCGTTTAATCTTGTGTCTACTTATGTGAGTCCAACGTAAATGTGTAGATATGGAAAAGAGGATTTGCTGCCTAGTTAGATGGCTACTCCTGTATCAATTTTTGGAATGGACCAAAGAAACTTGATATGAGTTTAGATGCAAACCAAGAAGGAGAAACTCAAATCCTCGGAACTACTATTCTTGTGCCCTCACGTGCCGATACTATCTAATTTTTCTTTTTTCTAATTATTATATGGTTAGATATTGTTTGATATATAGGGGCACAAAAAAAGTAGCACAGAAGATTTGAGTACAAAAAAGAAGCCTAAACATCGTCACTTCTTATTATAGATCAGACATAATAAAGGCCTAAACGACGTCTTATACGGGGGGTAAGGACAATATGTCCCTTTTCGTCTTCTATTTTGCATTCTTCCTCCATGGTACACAACTAATAACATTTGGTCTTAAATTGGGATCAGATGTTCTATTTTATTTATGATATTTTACTCTATTTTACATAAATATATAATAAGATTTAATAAAATATAGCAACCGGTTTTTATCAAATCAAGTTTCACTTTATCAAGTCACCTCAGCGTGCCATACAAAAAATATAAAATAAAAAAAAATGAAAGTAAACAAAAGTAAAAATAAAAAGGTATGGCAATTACTATTATACATAGGAGATTCGACTACTTTATCTGTAAGGACAATTTCCATAATACCTAAGAATAAAGCACTCCAACAAAGCAATCAATTAGTTCAAAAAAAAAAACAAGTGGCATATGAGATATGACCCGAGCGTGGGTCTAACAGGGCTTAGGCAACTTGAAGCCCCACCTAGCCAACGTCATTTTTATTAGAATTTTTTATTATGAGTAAAGTGTGGAGAGGCTAAATTCTCGGTCTATTATAGTTTTGTATTTCAAACTGTGATGTATGTTAAAAATAAGTGGTAGTGTTGAGCGTAGAACACTCCGCCAATATTGATGGCGGGGTGGAAGAACATGTACTCACTCCGCCGTTTACAATAGCGGGGTGGACCTTAAAATAATTTTTTTAAAACTATTTTTTTGATTTTTTAACTATTATTAAGGTTTTGTTTTTTTAGGGTTTAATTTTACTTAGGGTTGTCGTTTTTTATAGCATAAATTTTTTTTTATGTCAGGGTTTAGTTTTATTTATAGTTTAGAATATCTATACAAATTTAATTTGAAGTACAAGTTTTTTTTTATATTTTTCCTGTATTGAATTTTATTTATAGCATAAAAATAAAACTTTTACTTCAAATTAAATTTGTATAAATATTTTACTTCAAATTAAATTTGTATAAATATTTTAAACTATAAATAAAACTAAACCTTGAAATAATTTTTTTTATGCTACAAAAAACAATAACCTTAAGTAAAATTAAACCCTAAAAAAAACAAAACCTTAATAATAGTTAAAAAATAAAAAAATAGTTTTAAAAAAATCATTTTAGGGTCCACCCCCTACTGTAAATGGCGGGGTGGACACCTTGGCACCACCCCGCCATCCACAATGGCGGGGTGGGTACACGTCCTCTCACCCCGCCATCAACATTGGTGAGGTGTCCTACGCCCAACACTACCACTTATTTTTAGCATATATCACGGTTTGAAACATAAAACCGTAACAAACGGAGAATTTAGCCGTGTAGAGATTATTAATAAGAAATGAGTTTAGGTCAACTGTTGCAAAAATGATTAGAACTAGTCATTTGGATAATTAACTCATATCATTTATAAACACTTTAACATTTTTATATTTAGTCAATATAGGATATTCTAACACTCCCCTTAAGTGCAATTGAGACTATATATCCAGTTGTCATTTGAAATAAACGCAATAGTAACCGAACCGGACCGTTGGGACTGAATATCTAGACGGATAATCTAGAAATTAATAATTCGGACCAAACATACTCTGATACCATATTAGAATTTTTTATTATGGATAAAGTATAAAGTCCATTAATAAGAGTTGAGCTTGAGTCAACTACTGTCAAAATGATTAGAACTAGTTATTTAGATAGTTGACCCTTACTATTTATGAATGTTTTAACATTTTTATGTTTAGTCAATATAAGATACTCTAACAATTTTGTTCAAAGCGATATTGTTGTTATAATTATCATTATATGATATACAAATTCACAATATTCAATAACATAACTAAAATTTTTATAAATATCTTAAAAGGTTCAATTATTTTGGAAAATACCCACATGGCAAATATAAATAAATGTATAATATTATTAATAACCAAAAGAAACCTCAATACAATTAATTAAATCATCTTTAACTAAAATGATCTAGAATATAAATGTTTTCTCACTTTTTAATCTATCTATTCACATTCAAGTATGTAATTAAATATTATATGTTAAATTAAAAACAAAAATAAAAATATTCCCAACTATTATTATATTAAAAAAAGATCTTACGACAATACAATTTCTATAGTACCTTTCAATCAAAGGATAATTTCATATATATTCTAAAATGAACCATATTTACCCAAAAGTATGAACTATCACACACAATTCTTTATCAATACTCAAGATAAATACTGTTTATCAATATCCAAGGCAAGTGCTAGTAATTTATCACACTCGACAAATTTGTAAACACCTAATGTAATTATGGATGATAAGCTCCAAGCAACGGTACAGTGCATCTATCATTTCATATCGGATGTTGACTAATAGTCTCTAACCAATCATCTCTGACCACCTCAAATCATACACCAACACATTTAATGATGTCATAGATTCTCAATACACATAAAACGACACAAAATGATCACCACAATATGCCAAATGCACATGAAATAACTATACTATGAATGCATTCACATATGAGATCTTAAGTCACCAATGGTGGAAGTCTGACATACTAAAATGTACATCACATTTATAATAGGAACTTTATATCAACAATTACACAAAAATCAAACTTAAATAAATAATGATTAAATCTCTAAAATTGTTAATTAAACTAAACTCTAAACTCACTGTAATCTTTATATGTAGTTCATAAATCAAAGTTTATTTTTCCTTTATATGAAACATACGTTTCAACCAATCATTAATTTCAAGTTCATATTTTTGTAACATCTTATTCCATGCATTGGAAAAATCTTCTTCTTCTTTATGGTCATATATGCATGAGCTTAAGTCTCACAAAAAATCTTTAAACTTAGAAAAAACACCACTCAAATGGATTGTAGTATTTTAATAAATGTGCTAGATACAAAGCCGATGATGAATTTCAGGCCATCTTGAAGTAAATGCCTTTATCATCGCCGCATCCTAATTAGTAAGAATAGTTGTAAGTTTTTTCTCAAACACGGCTTTAGCAAATGTGTCGAACAACTACTCAAATGTAAGAGCAATCTCATCATATAAGAATGCAACACTAAAAACTATTGTTTGTTTATGATGGTTCACATCGACAAACAAAGCAAGTGGACGACCATCACCATTCTTTTTTTAAGTAGTATCAAAGCAAACAACATCACCAAAGTCTAAGTAGTCATTCCTCATCTTTGTGTCTGACCAGAATATATTAGTTATCAAATCATCTTCATCCACTTGAATGGTATAAAAGAAATTAGGATCTTCTACCTGCATTTTATACAAATATTCTAACACGTCACCTGTATCTTCCTTTTTTATGTCTCTTATTCTTTTAGATCTTAAATAATTATTGTAATCTTCTGGAATAAAGCCAAGATTATTTCTCCTACCTGCTTGTCTCACCATAAGATCATGGGATGATTTTGTTGCAATTCTCACATCATTGGCCATTTCAATTTGCATTGCTACAGCTGAAGATATCTTTATGTGACTTCTATATAAATGTGTTTTATTAGGACTTGAAAGGGAGTGATTGTGAGCCTCGACAAATTGAATCACTTGAAAATTTTCAGTTTTCACACTATTAACTTTCATTCTTGCCTCACAGCCAAGTTTTGTTTCTGAACGTGAAGCTCTTACGTACAAATCTCTTTTATCTGGCATCTTTTTACCTTCAGTACTACAACAAAAACCAAAGCCTACATGTTTGGCATAAATTAAATAACATTGATAAACTTCTTCTTCCGTTTTAAACTCTAAGCTAAATTTCGATATTAACTCTCTTGGAATAGATAAGTAAACTATGTTCAAATTCTCTTCAAAATTTGAATTCACCAAATCAGTTGAATTTATATTACGAGTCTCATTGACAGCTAAATTAGTTGAATTCTTATTTTGAGTTTCATTGCCAATCAAATCATTTGAATTCATATTACTACTCTTATTGACAATGTCAATATCATCCTTATTCTGCTCCTTCTCAATTTCATAATCTAATTGACGGTATGGAGTAGATTTACCTTCCATTTCTACATTTGTCAAATTCACAAACGAAGTATCATTATTGTTTTGTTTTCAGATAAAATTATTAACATAATGAAAAATGAGTTATTAGAAAATCTTGGGAGGTATTTTAATTTGCCACGCATACTTTATTTAATTCCTATAACAGAAAAAGTGATCGAAGAATTAAAGGTTTCATGGCAAATTCTTCCCATAAAATGAATAATACAATTTTGAAGGTCTTAACCAGAAGTCAATATTAAGCAACTCAACCTTTAAAATATACATTAAGTATCACTCATGTATATGTATAAACATAAACTATAAATAGAAACAAAAAAGTTAGATACGAATGAATTTCAAATATCTTTAAAACTTACTGTAAGGAAAACATAAATAACAAAT
Organism: Erythroxylum echinodendron; assembly: GCA_027575705.1. NCBI lineage: Eukaryota > Viridiplantae > Streptophyta > Magnoliopsida > Malpighiales > Erythroxylaceae > Erythroxylum > Erythroxylum echinodendron. Next base: position 6,249 of record JANZXR010016182.1, read on the forward strand.
TCAGTTTAACAACCACCATAGGCAACGACTAAAGTAACTTATATCTCTCCACATTAAATTTAATAATAAAAGTAAATTAGCAAAATGATGTATTCGTGGCGACATAATCATATTATAAAGAATTCAAAAGAGGTAGACATCAAATGGCACATTCACAAAAAGTTGGGTCTGCTAAGCCATTTCTTAAGAATTTCTTAAAGATAGAGATAGAGAGAGAGAGAATGGTAATAAAAATAAATAAGCTTAAGAATTGCTTAAAGACAGAGATACAAAGAGAGGGAATGATAATAAAAACAAGTAAGAAGAAAAGAAACAAAACTTATTTGAGAAGATACTTGAAATTCATCAAAATATTATCTTTCTTCCCCTGCTGTGATCTTCTACTTCTTTACTAACAAAGTTAATTTGATTTGTGAGAAGGAAAAAAAAGTTTCAAAGATATGAAAATCAGATAACAAACAAGTGCAGAAATAAACAAGTTAAATAGCGGAAAATCTTAGTTAAACATTGATTTGGAAATGACACACAATTGTCGATTACAATCATCATTATGGTACTTTTATTTGTAATGAATATATTAATATTATTGTATTTTTGTAATTTATCAATTTTCATTTTAATTTGTTAATGCACAAATAAATAAATATAAAAAATTTTATCGCTAATATCCAATTTTTACATTTATTTCTTAATTTTAATTATTACATTTTATAATGTTACATTAGTAGTATAATTGTATTAATTAATTCAAAATATTAATGGTTGTATAAATTTAGTCTTCGTCATTCCTACTCCATCTTCGTCTCAGAAAGAAATCGTCCTAAATGTCGCATAATTTGATCTGATTTAGATTAGGCGATCTGAGTTGAGTTTTACAAGGTGTTAGAAGGGGGGCGAAGAGACTCTTAGTGAGACGATAAAATGGCGACTTTTGTAGTGTTAGAAAGAAAATAACAGAGTATGTCAGCACTGCCAATACTTCTTCATTTTTCACGCTCTATCTTTCTCCCTAATTTTGTGATAAATTTACAAAGGTAGGAAGAAAATATGAAGAAGATGATAGAAGAAGATGAAATAGGACATGGACTAACTCGGCTTGGCTCATAAGCCACGCATTTTGGGAAGAATAACAGAGTCTTTAAAATTTAAGAATAATAATTAGTTAGACAGAATAAGAATCCCAATGTTATATATGTTGTTGTAACCCATACATATATTGCAACAATCCCCCTCCAGTTGGTAAGGAGAGTAGTAATGAACAAATGCCGCTGTCTGAAAGAATTTACCATTACCTGGCAACATGGTTGATTTGAGATTCGTTAGTTCCTATTTTACCTGAAGCAACAAGCAAGCTGGTGCTCAAGCAAACTGTGATTGTTTCAGAAATAGAACAAAAAATTTGTCCCTTGTAGATAACCAACGAGAACTCCATTTCTGACCATACTGAGATTTAAGGCCCTTTTCCCATCTCATTTTTGGTAAAGCCAGAGAAAAATCTCCTACTCTCTAGTTCCTTTCCAATATTATCATAAAAAACATTAACTTTACTTCCACTGATGACTTGGCCCAACCTTTCCATGAACATGATATCAAAAGGCCCTTTTTACTTTTTAACTCTTTTCGTCCAGCACATGCATCATTTTGTAATCAGATAGTTAGCTCCAAAGCAAAATCTCTTCTCCTATTCTCTGCTACCACGAACCGAGCTCTGTTAATTTTAGAGTTTGCTAGAAAACAATGGAAAATTCGATATACTTCTTCCTGTCTTAAAGAAGAGCTTTAGCTCAGTATTTATACAAGCTAATAAACAAAAGAATTAAAATAACTGTGAATCCCCAAAAGGGACGGTCATCACTAAACTCGACATATATCTATATATATACGTATTGGTTAACTATTAAAGCTCAAACTGAAAACAAGCGAAAATCAAGACAGAAGCAGCCATACATATCTGAAATTTTGCAGATCCCATATAACAAGGAAGAAGCAACACCGCATCCATATTAAAATAGAAACTTCTAACTAAATACTGGTTAATTAAAACTAATCATGGGGAAAAAGAAGAGACTAAAGCAGCATGTAATAAATTTCCATAACAGGATTAGAAATGGCTATTGGAGATGTTGAAGAAAGTAAAGACAAGAAGAACAGATCCTTGTAAGAAAGAACTAAACCAGATGTAGGAAGAATGTGTTAAAAAGTTAAAACTGAAACAAAGAAAGAAGAAGAGGATAAGTATGATAGATCTTACCTCTGATTCAGCCATCATTGCCTTCTAACTATTGTTTCTTGCTTTTCCTTACCCCCATTGACTTCGCTAAACACGCGAAAGTCCTAACCCTCATCATTCCTTTTGTTTATATGCGTAGAAAAAGAAGGGTGCATACATTAGATATTTAGATTGGTCACTTTCGCAACTTGATATCTTTGTATCCTAAAATTCCCTAAAAGCCATTGAAAACATCAAAACCCCACGACATCTAAGAAAAGAGAGCAAGGCTAGTGTTGGACTCGTAATCTTATGTCTTACTAGTAAACAAGGTAAGAATATCGTTCCCATTACCGTAACGCCATAGCTCAATGATCAAGAAGCCAACCCCACGTAGAAATTAACTTTAAAGAACTACTCATTTCATAGTTGGAATAAAACCTATAATATTTTTAACATTTTTTACATTTAGTCAAATACTCTAACAAACGCAACCCCACGTAAAATCAACTAAAGAAAACAATATAAAAAAAGCCAACCCCACATAAAATCATCTTCTAAATCACCAAAACATTACTTGCCAATTTCGTTGTTGCATGTTTCAGTATTTGTTCGACTCATTCATCTTCCATCAAGTTAGGACATGTGGGGCTTTATGCGGGTCACTGTCAGTCAGCCGATTCTGACGGAGGACAGTAAGAAACCTCTCCATTTCGCCACCTTCTTCATAGCTAACAACTTTAAATTCTTTGGCAGTTCCCCACCTGCTACGGCTATAGAAATTCCAGTTATTTTGTGTTATTTACCCTGCTGTCACTACTCCCTTTTTAAAGTTCCCATGTATCAAACTCGTTTGTACCTACGATTGTTTCTGTTCCACCATTGCCGTCCAGAATCTGTAGTCTATACTTCTAATAACATTAATCTTCTTCCCTATTTTCTCAGGCAGAATTAAGGTACCTAAGTGCAATTACTCATCCAAATATCATTAAACTGGTTGGCCATTGTGAAACAACAGACAAGTTTTATCTTGTCTATCCACTAATGCCAAGGGGAAGTGTGATGAGTATATTACAAGTAATGTCTAATATCATTCAAGACACTGAATAGATTCGCTTTTATGTTAAATCGCCTTCTTTGCCTTTTTTGTTGTTCTTAGGTTTTTTTTTTGTTCACATTTCCAACAAACAGTCATGTTAATTAGGATTTAGATTTTCTCTTCGTAATCCGAAAAGCCCCTTAATTAGGATTTAGATTTCTTTTCTGTATCCACGTGTGTGTGTGTGTGTGTGTGTGTCTTGTAAGTATATGTAGCAAGGCCATACGTATCTCCTTCTCCTGTTGTCACATTGCACCTGGGCCACTTCTGTTATTTATATTTATTAGTAACTGTATACCATATTGGAAACATATAAGCAATATCTCAACTAAGTCAACAAAACCAAAACTCAAAGATAGCGGCGAACCAATTGTCTTTTTAATTTATTCTAGATAAGAAGATTTCTCGCTCATTATGTTTTTCTGGTGAACATATAAAGCTGAAACTCCGGATTGGAAACATGTAAACGCTTTCACTATCAGCTATACATGACCTGGAAGTTCAGTCTAACGGAAGTTTCAAAACGTAGAATTGCTCGTTAAACTTTTAAAATTGATTGAGTAAGAACATACATGAAATTATGTACTTCGAACAAAAGAAGTATACTACATCGGAGGAGTATATTGCCAAAATCAAGAACTAAAAAATTAAATCGGTATAATCTTAAAAATTTTAAATTAGCAAATTTTTTAGTTTAGTTTCAATTTTTTAATTTAATTTATTATAATAACTCCTAATGTTAAAAACATATCAATTTATTAATTAATCAATCATTTTTAATAAATTAATAAACTTTTATAAATTATTTATTTATATATTTTTTTCCATAAATTTTACTTTCGATTGCTTGCAAATCGGTTCTGTATTTGAAGAAGCGTAAATTTCGTGGTAGGAAAGCAAAGCTACGTTTATGAATAGTAAAGATATCCATCCTACACGTGTACAACAGAGACTTATCCTCAACATTGTTTAACTAATCACAAAGGAACAACGCTTTTGATCACTGGCCAAACCAAGTACATAACATGCAAGACCACTTACCTACCTTTTCTCCACAACTGTGTTACTCTGCCCATTTCAAACTGTTGACGAACGATCAAATGTTTCTCGATCTTTCCAACTTCCTTGCTGCGTGTTTAAGTATTCTGCAAATGATTCATTTTCGATCAAGTTAAGAAATGGGGGGTTTTTGGAGTGTCCAACATCCGACAGAGGAAGGTAAGAAACGTCCACAACTCACCACCACCTTCTTCTTAACAACAGGTGATTTGGATCCTGCTCCGACGCCGCCTTAACTACAAAGAGAACTACTCTTTCTTCTATTTTTTTCATTTTCTCTATAGTACACAAGAGTATCCACAAATTCTCAACGTCTCCCTCTTCAACCTTTAATGTAAGCTCTGATCATCATCTCCCCTCTTCATCCTTCTCTCCACAAGCCCCAGATATGTCTCATTTTCAAGTGAGTTATCTATATCAGGCTGCTGCCCTGCAATCCTAAACTAGTCTGCAACACGTACACAAGTACAAGTATTATATCTGAAACCAAAACCTTATTAGAGTATTGAACCCTTTATCTTTCTTCATACCTCAGCTGAGGTGTAATTCCGGCTGAGCTAAGAGACACCCGCATCATATAGTACCCTCATGCTACCTTTTCTGCAGTACCCTTCTTATTTGTCGACCATCACCAAGAGCCACCAGAGTCTCTTAGACCGAACTGTTTACATCTCGAATCACCTTCACCTCACTCATGGTAGCAATTAGTTAACGGTTGAATTCTATACAAGATATTTTGGTTTGTGAAAGCTTTGTGAGCAATCTTTGGTGATAAGCCCATCTTGGTGATTCTTAAATTATGTATAATATTGTCATCTGGCAGGGAACTACTTCAGTGAAATTGTTTCCTCTTTTACTTTAGTAGATTTCCGCGTTCTCCCTGAGATATGTTTTCAAATGACCACATGTTTAGGGTTGCAAACTTCCAATTGAACTTTCATCTCCTGTGCTTTGTCCATCTATCTTATAACCTGGAATAGCTCTCAAATAAGCAATTGTAAAGGTTTAATAAATTGGGAAGATGGTGAATCTGGAATTTGGTTGATTTCATTAACTGATGAATTGTACAAATTTTCCTTCTCCGTGATTTGGCATCATCAAATTACACAAATGTACCTCATATGAATTAGCTTATAGGGAATAACTAGTTGCTTGGAGTTGCAGAATGACTTTTATTATCTGATAAACTAGTTTAACTCTTTGTTGTAGGTCCTGCAATTTTAATTTCTTTCACTTTTGAGGAACTGAACAAATATACAGATGGGTTTGATCCAAGTAACTTTCTTGGTCGTGGAGGATTTGGCAGTGTTTACGGTGGCACAATCCATGGAAGGGAAGAAAATAACTTAAATGGCATGAAAGTAGCTGTTAAAGTCTCTTGCAATGCCAGCAACAAAAATAGGAATCAGTGGCAAGTAAGAAAAAGAAGATTTGCAATGTTATATATACAATGCTGTAAACAACTAACTGTTTAGTCTGTGTGGGCACAAGGTCTTTCGTCCTTTTTTTTTTTGTTCAATTAAAAAAAACTAAGGACAATAATCAGATGTGGCTGGACCAATATACGGTATTACAATTTTAGTCTAACAGCTGCTTCTATAAATCTTAACATTGATGCTTAGTCTCCTTTTTGTTCTGTTATTCATCTTTCATTACAATACGGGTCTACAATTGGCTTTGGCTATTTCTGGGTTGTTCTTATTCTTCTCTATTTTCTTTATACCGTACGGTCATATTCCTTGTGGAAGGGTTATGTGGTTGGCGAACAAGAGTGTGTTACTAGGAACACCTCAAAAGCAGAATTTGGTTCCAGAATTTGTACTCTGAGTAATACTCATTGTATTAAATCTTCTTCCTGTTTTTTCAGGCTGAAACAAGTTATCTGAGTGTAATTAAGCATTCGAATATCATTAAACTGGTTGGCCATTGCGAAACCACAGACAATTATTACCTTGTCTATCCACTGATGCAAAATGGAAGTGTCCTGAGCAAATTACAAGGTAATGCCTAATGTCATGCAATTACCTACTTCCCACTATTAATCATTTCCATGATTAGCTTTGACCAGAAAATGTATACATAGATTTAAGTTATCAAGTTAGCTTTACTATGTGAATGTTCAATCAAAGTCACAAGCATTTCCTGATTCATTTATTAGCTTATAGTGGTAATTATTGTTCAAAATAGATCTTGACTGGGGAAAAACACTTAAGATCATCATTGGGGCAGCACGTGCGCTGAAGGAGCTTCATAGTCAATCACCTCCTCTCATCTACCGTGATCTAAAGCTTGAAAATCTTCTCCTGGATAAGGTCAAACGCACATTTTCTAGCTAGCAATGATCCCTTAACTTTGATAATTATCTTTACATAGGAATCTACCACGTTATCCATTGAAGACAAGATTTACATCACTAATTCATCGCTTTTAATAACTCCATCAACCCCTTTACTGATTCCACTTGACACTGAACTAGGATTTTGTTCCAAAGCTCTCTGATTTCGGGACTGTTACACCAGAAGGAGAATATTTGAAGCTGGGTACTACTGGATACACTGACCCGCTCATTCTGAACAGTGGTAAATCATTCATGATTCTTATCTTATGCAAATATGGTTAGCAATTAATGAACTTTTACTTAACCCACAGGACAAGTTGGAACCAAACCAAATGATGTCTACAGCTTGGGAGTGGTAATACTGCAATTGATCATGAAGAAGACGCAAGTAAGAACTATGTTTATGCACATCAGTGGCTCAGCAAGGAACGACTGCATCATCAAAGGACATGCAGTACATGAGAAACTAAAGAGAACGGGATGCTCAATGAGGGCTGCCAAGGCCATAACAGAGCTTGGACTCGAGTGCGTTCGTGACAACATAAAGGAGCGACCCACTATTGTTGAAGTTCTTAAGAGGATTGTCAAGTTAGATGAAGAATTCAACAATGAGAGTCTCTTATTCAGGTTTCTAAGAAGATGCTTCTAGATATTTTTACCTTAGTATAGCTTTTTGTTTTAGTATTATTATGTCTTCTTTTACTATCTTTTGAAATACTTCTGCAAAGGTTTACCGTTAACAATCCTGTATACTTGTAAGAAATGATAAAATCGTGCGGTTTTCCACTTCAAAGCAAAAAATGTAGATAGATTAAGTGGATGCAAGTCGTTCATGTTATTTTACGCCTTCCTAGTTCTTTGGGCTATTACCTCGTGGGTTTCTTGCCTGTGCAATTGATAATGACATACGTTAAAGTCTTTGTGTTGGTTCTAGGTATGTCAAAACAAGCTCGGTTTGGCTGACTGAAATTGGAATTTTCCTTTTTCTTTCAGATTTGAGCTTCACAATCTGACTCTAAGTTCGAAACTCGACATTCTCTTATAAACAAATGACATCGTGTTGTTGTTTGTCAAACATAATAACCATTTCTATCCAACTCGATAGCTGGATAGTGATCTTAACGCTTCGCATACATTTGATTATGAGCCACATTTAAGAAGCTGGATAGTGAACTTAATGCTTTGTATACATTTGATTATGAGCCATATTCAAGGTTTTAAGAAAATGTCGCATGAAGGAATTTATGAACTCTTGTTGTTTAGTAGAAAATAGGATTTATGATGTAATCTTCATCTCCATTTTATTAGACTTAATTGAGTTAAAAAATGCTTAATTGAGATAAAAATGTTTATTCTTTTAGTTGCTTGTTGAGAAAGTGAAAAATGAAAGTAATTTAATAGAGACATTCAAAACTCTCAAAGTTGGCTCAACTTAACTATACTTCAGGTTTTTTGAGTTAGAATCAAGGTATTGTAGTTCAAGGCTAAAAGCTCAAATTGGGACTTAATCTTTTTGAGTTTGATCATTTTGGAACATTAACTTCAAACCAACTCATTTAAGGGCTATAATTTCATGATTCTGATCAATTAAAGACTTTTTTGAATGAAAATTAGGGCATGTTTACACGTGCCGTTATATGCAGGTCATTTAGTATTTACATGCCACGTTAATAAACCTAATTTAGTATCGACGCCAAGTGGAATTTAAGAAAAAAATTAATTAATTTCTTTGAATTCTGACTTAAACAATGAAAAACGCTTCTCTTTTTTTCTTGAACAGATGTTTTCTTAAATAAACCTAAAATCATTGATGAACTGATGTTTACCCTCTTTTTCTTCCCTTGGTTGTGCCTTCACTCCAATCCCTAGACGTACCATCGCTTGTGCCTTCTTGGTAGTGTAAGTGTGAGATCTCTCTTTTGGAGTTAAAGGTGAATGGGCGATAAGGTTTTTGGAGATCTGAAATATACATGTGCTGTGATTGAAGACCGAAGTAGGTAATAAGAGTCACAGTCCCTTCTAATTTTTGTATATAAATTTATGATGTTTTAATATCCACTTTATTCCTTTGCCCTAATAATGTTACATTTAACGTAAATTATTTTATCTTCTTTAAAATGAGTTTGATTATTGGGTTGAATAGCATGTTGACGATAATTGTTTTTCATGAAAATTTCTATTATACATTTAGATATAGAATATGATCAGGTTTTTCTTCACCGTGTAGTTGACGCTGTATGTAGGATATGATTTCTATCACTTGGTTTAACTTCGTTGATAGTTATCCATGTTTTGATATTGTTTATGTGCTGGGTTCAAGATAAAGTATGACATTCATGGAAGAGATGCAGGTTATTAGGGGCAAACAAATTCAATTATGTAGACCTCATTTAGCTGTCAGTGGGTGCACAATCAACATTACAGCATTATCCTATAATACTTGAAAATGAGCTCAAGTAGTAGTTCTTCAAGGTAAGAAGATTGATTAAAGGATTCAATTTGGTTGTGATTTTGTGTCGGTTGAAAATTTTAAAATTTTCAACTTTGGCTATAAAGGGATGCATTCTAAGCTTGATATGAGGTCATAAAAGTTGATTTTTTCAACTTACCCATTTGAATGGGACTATGATGGAGAGGCTAAATATTGTTACTATAACTTGAAAGCACTTAGATGGACTTCATAGACTGATGAAAATCTAAGAAGAAGGTTTTATGGCTGTCGAATCTTTATGGTGATAGTGTGTAAATCTAGCATGTTTTAGTTCCTAATTCTACGCTTATTTGGTGATTTATTGTGCTTAAATGTGAGCTTTTACTTGTTTTTATATATTTTGGTTAGGGATTACTAGATG
>JANZXR010016260.1:0-15797 GCA_027575705.1 Erythroxylum echinodendron
TATCATCTATAAAGATATTATAGTCCATGATTAATCATGAACACCAATAACAGAACATACGTACATATATATATATACATGTTCTTCATCACTTTCACCCTAATTCTGGCCTATTTCATAGTCTCTCACTACCAAAATCACCAAAACAAAGAATGAACCTATCCACACTTCTCATGTACTACTCGAAATGTTCTAAGAAAAGTTTCGGGGTCCAATACTCTTTATATTCAAACTCATTTTTTTTTGTAGAACAAGAAGGAGATGGATTAGGGTGAAGACGGGATAAGCAAATAAAGAATTATCATGATCTGCAATATGCATGGCCATGCATACAGTTGCACAACCATGTATAATTGGATGGTGGCATTTTTCTTAGGATGCATAGCATGCATCAAACTGTGGATCTCCCTAAAAACCTAGTTTTTCATATTAATAGACGTTTGAGCAACCAAAGAAAGTGTAAGTCCTTTTTTAAACACAAAAGGAGGCAAAAATCTTACTTCTCTGAGATATATGGAGGGATAATCTTGTTTCTTCCAGTTTGTAGGGGAAATCGAAGTCGAAGGACACATTTGGGCATCTTTTCATTATGTATTATTGATACTCTCTCTTTTTAGAAATTGTGTATGTTATTCTTAGCTTAATATTTTGGGTATTCATGTATGAATGATTAATATTCTCGTTTTCAATAGATTTTATATGTATAAATCCATTGCCAAAATATAGAATAAAATACGTAATATTTGTATTTTCAATTCATTTGTGGTAAGCTTATGGTGTTGAATCATTAGGGATAACATAGGTTAAATAACCAGAGTTTATATGGTTTTTGCCTAGATTAATCTATTTTCCTAGTTTGTAATGCAACTGTCCTACTAATTATAAAAAGTTTATTCTAGGTTATTCAATAGCTAAGTTTAGTTAAAGAGGTTATTTTGATTCAACATGACCTAAGGGAAAATCGGGATTAACAAAGCTTATTATTAACCTATGATTAATATTTTCTACGAGAGATATAAGAACAACAAGTTGATGAAGTATGTTTGTATGTGTGTAGGCTGAGATTAGACTAAAAACTAGATTCTAAACTCATTCATTAATTTTCTCACTTTTATGCTATTTAATTTATTTCACTTTCATTAGTTCAATTTTAGTTTGTTTTCTTATTGATTCCAACCAAACCCCCTATATCTTAAATAACGATTCTTTTCATTACAATAGCTAAATGTACGCTTCCTATGGATATGATCCTTGTTCATCAAACTATAAATTGAGTTGTGGAAATTTAGGTTTTATTTTACGGTGTACACCCATTAAGAATTTTGACACTGTTTTCGGGGAGTGAAGAGCTTTAGCTTTTGCTTTTGATTTCAATTAGGGTTTTGTATATATTTGTTTATAAGTAGTTTTTACTTGATCTTTTCACATTTTTTAGTATTTTTCTATAGAAGGGACACTATGAAGGGAGTATGTTAATACTAGAGTATGTCAATTTAGTAGGGAAAATTTTTCTGTAACCCAGCAATCTTATAACTCAGGTTGGAGAGATCACCTGAACCTTAGTTATGGAGGAGATTGCTATCAAAACTAATTCTTAGATAGGCTGCAGGGTGCATCATAATTCCGATATAGATCAAAAGTCTCGTATTCCAACTCAGGTACATCTCCAAAAGACTTAGTTAAGTCTATTGCTACTGATACTATTCAATTTCATCAGGACGTGAAACAATTCTAGCAATATACAAGGTTTAGATTCTTAAACTTGGTAAGCCATATGTCAGATGGCGGTAACTATCAACCACCTAGAATCACAAAGCAAAGAGAAGTAGCCATCTTAACCCGAGGAGAATCTAAAGAAAGTGATGTAACCTTACGGAGTGGAAAAGAGCTTAAGAATTTTAAGAGTACTACTCAAAGGATTACTAGTGAAGAAGACCTTGAGAAGAAGTTTAAAGAAAAAAAGGATATATCATTTAGCTCAAAGGTAAATAATAAGTCCCTAATTGTTGTTAAGACAAACCCTTCACCTTTACCTAACAAGTTGGAGAAATTGAATAAGTATGAAAAGGGTAAAGAGATATTGGAGATTGTTCAAGAGTGTAGGGATTCAATAAAGATTAAGAGTGTGAAGATAAGGAAGACACTGAATGTGAGTGGTCATTAGCTTAGGCTCTATCTTGAGGAACCTCAAATGGAAAAGGCAAAAGTTGAGACACCTGAAGACCATAATTTTTTCACATGAGGAGGAAAGCATGGAGTTGGGCTAATGAAAATAAGCAAAGGCACCGCTTAGGGGGCAACCCAAGGGAATTTTTTTTCTTTTCATTTTCAATTTTGCATTTGTTGTTTTATTGAATGCTCCATTTCTTACATTTAAGGTTACATTATGGACAATATAAGTTTTAAGTGTAGGATTGGGGATTATTATATGTACTCTTAAGTTGTTTGTTTCTTTTGTGCATTCATGTTTTTAAGTTTGTTTTTTTCACGTGTTTTTAATTATTAAAACAAAAGGAGAGAGAATTAAATCAAACAAATAAACATTTTCTCCTTTTCTATTGCTTCTAGGACTATATATTCATAATTAGGGAGTGAATTGGATAAAAAAATTATGGAAACTTAGACATGTAATTTTACTCTTCTGATTGGTCAATATACATTATCTTTAAAATAGTAGTGACTAGTAGGTAGACACAAGCCAGTGAGATTTTGAGCTTTTATAGACTAACACATCCATATCAGTCTCATTGTCTTTTGTTTATATGTGACCTTTATGAATTTTTTTGTTGGTTTTGCTATGAATGTATGCGTCACATGCATAAGAATGCAAAGGAAGTTTCAAGATCTTAATTCCGACCACATGATAACCCGAAAAAGCCAGAATCACACATGCATGCATAAACATATAAAATAATATAAAATATAAAACCTTTCTACCTTTTATTTCTCTTTCTTTCTTGTTTCTTCTCTTTGTTTGGTTTGTTGCAAACACTAAACCCTTTTTTGTTCACCCAAGAACACGCAAAGAAGAAGAAGAAGAAACAATGTGTAAGGGGATTTGAGCACCAAACTAGATGAGTTCAAGTAGATGCTCGAAATGAAAAAGAGATCAAGATTCTTATTGCATGCCCTTTGATTCATGCAACAATTGCATAAATTACAAGAACAAGACACCTCTCTCTCACTCTAGAACTCTTCTAGAGCCCTTATCTTCTCATTTAAGTGTGTAAGAACTAGTTAGAATTTTGAACATAAGTGAAGAACTTACTTATGTATCAATTGTTGAGGATTCAGTCACGATCGTAGCCTACGAGCCACGATTGTGGGCTACTTAAAAATAGCCTCTCTTTGATCATGATCGTGGCCTATGGCCTATTTAAAAATAATCATACATATTATGTTTTCATATGATCTTTTATGTGTGTGACCCTTAAGTTCTCGATTATTTTAGGCAATTGAATCAACTCTTAATTCAAGAAAATCATGAAAGTTTTCATGATGCCAATTTACCAGAATAGAAGTGGACTAACATACAAACCCTTCGATAATTAATTATCTGACTTACAAACCTTTCCATAGATAAATACAGTATAATTTGTCCTTTTACCATATTATACCCCACTTGTTTCGGAGTATGGGCTATGTATTAACTCCCACTAGGTTGACTACATCACATCTAGTCCAAGCAATTTTAGTTCTTATCCTAGGATCTCATTACTCTATATGTCAATGAAGACTCTCTTCATGACACATAACTGCTCTGGCTAGAGACTCCTGAGTAATGACCCCGATAAGAGGCCTTGGGCATCTCTCCTTCTATCAGGAGCGATGAATCCTTATTTAGCTACCTAATTACATTTGAATCCAATAGCTATACCCAATCACCACCCTAAGAGAGATCTCATCTTGAGGTAACAACGAATGATGTCAAAGCACAAGATTGGTATCCAAGATATCCTTATCTACCTCAAGTCTAAGGATATTTACACCATTGCTATAATGAGATTAATCATTAACATTTAATAGATCATTCATATGATAATCTCATTGTGAGTCATCCAATGTACTTACTACTCTTAGTAAGCATCGACATGTTAAATCAAAACATCTCATTTATGAGATCCATTACTTGATCAAATTCGAGGAGTATAACATGTGTTAGTCTATCTGGATTAATAATGTCCTGTCTTATTAATCTTATGATTAGGGATTATTTAGATACTAACATAATTGCACATAATAGGAATCTCATTATCATGATCTCATCATGATTTCCTTCATGCTATGTTTATATCATAGACTTCATTAATTCGATTTAAGATCGACATCAATTCATATATAATGAAAATTGTCTTCGCTTTATTAATCAAAATAAAGTTTGTTCAAAAGTGCTAAAGATGATTGCCTTTAGAGCACTAATCTATCAATCTCCCACTTGCACTAAAGTCAATCAGCTTTATATCTAATACCATAGGTGAGTACACTAGAATTAAAATTTGTTTTAGAAAGTGGCTTAGTCAAAGGATAAGTGATGTTATGATCTGTGGGCACTCTCTCTATCTTCACATCACCTCTATTAATTATCTCCCTGCTCAGGAGATATCTCCTGAGTATGTGCTGGAACCTCTGATAAGTCCTTGGTTCCTTGGCTTGAGCAATAGCCCCATTGTTTTCATATTACAGTAGTATTGGGTCTAATATGCTCATAAGCACTCCACGTTCATAACGAACTTTTTAATCCAAACAACTTCTTTTTCCACTTCCGCAGCTATAATGTACCCTAACTCGGTCTTCAATTCTGCAGTTGTTGCTTGTTTGGAACTTTTCTAACTGATAGCTTCACCATTTAGTGTGAAAATATAACTTGACTGGGATTTGGAGTCATCCTGGTCAGATTAAAACCTAGCATCCATATGGCTGCTCACTATGAGATCTCCATTTCCATATATCAAGAATACATCTTTAGTCTTTCTTAAGTATTTTAGGATATTCTTGGCAACCACCAAATGGCACTCACCAGGATTTGATTGATATCTACTCATAACACTTAAAGCATATGATATATCGAGTCATGTACATAACATAGCATACATGATTGATGCCACTACTGAAGCATACGGGATCATACTCTTGCGAGTCCTTTCATCTTCCATCTTGAGACACATAGATTTCGAGAGTTTTATCTAATGAGTTATAGGAAGAAACCCTGTCTTGGACTACTCTATGCTAAACCTATTTAGCACTTTATCTATGTATGTTGACTGTGAAAGACCTAGCAACTTCTTTGATCTATCTCTATAGATCTTTATTCCCAATAATAAGTTGCTTCTCCAAGGTCTTTCATGGAAAAATTCTGGAACAACCATAATTTGACTAATTGCAAACTTGAGACATCATTTCTTACGATTAATATGTCATCCACATATAACACAAGGAATATGATAACACTCCTACAAACCTTCTTATACACACAAGGTTCATCAGGATTTTGTGAGAAACCAAACTCTTTAATTGTCTCATCAAACTAGATGTTCCAGCTCCTAGATGCTTGCTTCAATCCAAACATAAATTTCCGAAGCTTGCATACCCTTTTTCCATCTTTGGATACGAATCCCTCAAGTTGTATCATATACACATCCTCAACTAGGTTTTCATTTAGGAAAGTCGTCTTCACATCTATTTTCTATATTTCATATACATAATGAGCACCAATGGCTAGGAGTATTCTAATGGATTTAAGCATAGTTACTGGGCTAATAGTATCATCATAGTCAACTCCTTGTCTTTGATGATAACCTTTAGTGGCTAGCCTCGCTTTATAGGTAATCACATTAGCTTCCATGTCGATTTTCTTCTTGAAAATCTACTTGCACCCTATGGGTTTTAACCCTTCAAGTAGGTTAACCAAAGTCCATACTTAGTTTTCAGACTTCATGGCTTGAAGCCATTTTTCAGATTCTAAACTCTTCAGAGCCTCTTCATATATTTTAGGCTCATTTTCCTCTATGAGCAATATGTCATTTTATTCACTTATGAGAAATTAATATCTCTCTAGAACATTACGCATCCTACTTAACCTATGAATATTTTGTGTGTTAGAAGGTTTAACTGTTGTCTCATCTATGTGAACAAAAATTTTGTGTTTAGGCAGTTAATCTGCGTCTGTTTAAGCATTATGAAGTTCATCAAGTTCAACTTTGCTCCCACTATCTTCTCTTAGAAGAAACTCTTTCTCTAAAAAGACAACATGCTTTGAGACAAAAACCTTTTTCTCTAAAGCATTATGGAACTGATATCTGATTACTTCATTAGGATATCCTATAAATAGACATTAATTAGATTTTGCTTCAAGATTGTCTGATTGAATCCACTTCACATAAGCCAGTCAACTCCATATTTCATATGAGAAAGACAGGGCCTTTTGTTATTCCATATCTCATATGGAGTAACTTCAACTACCTTTGAAGGGACTCTATTTGTCACATAAACAGCAGTTTTGAGTGCATAACTCCAAAAGGATTTCGGTAAATTTGCTAAGCCCATTATTAACCTTACCATATCCAACAAGGTTTGGTTTCTCCTTTCAGCCACACCATTATGTTACGGTGTATAAGGTGGAGTCCACTGGGATACTATCCCATTATCTTTGAGATAAGTTGGAAACTCCTTATTTAAGTATTCACCGCCTTCATCTAATCGAAGTGTCTTAATACTTCTATTAAGTTGTTTCTCTACTTTACGTCTAAATTGTTTGAACATTTCAAATGCTTCATACTTGTATCTCATTAGATACACATACCCATATCGTGAATAATCATTAATAAAGGTAATGAAATACATAAAACCACGTCTGGTATAAATGGACAGTGGACCATATACATAAGAATGTATTAGGTGTAATAACCCATTTATTCGTTCACCCTTTCCTTTAAAAGGTAATTTAGTCATCTTACTTAACAAGCAAGATTCACATGTGTCATATGATTCATAATCAAATAACCCTAAGCTACCATTCTTGTGTATCTTAATCATGCATTTCTCACTTATATGGGCAAGTCGACAATGCCATAAATAAGATGATTTTAAGTTACCAAATAAGTGAGGTGATTTTAAGTTATCTCGTTTGTGTCTTTTATTATCATTGATATTTAAAATTAGATTACACATATCTAATATGTAAACACCATTGCACAATGTAGTAGTACCATACAAGATTTCATTCAACTTAATTGAACAACCATTTCTTGAAAAAGTTACATGAAATCCTACTTTATTAAGACATGAAATAGATACAATGTTCTTTGTCACAATAGGTACATAAAAGCAATTATCCAAAATTAACTCTAAACTATTAGGAAGATACAAAACGTATGCCCATATGGCTAATGCAGCAACTCTTCCTCCATTTCCTACATGTAGGTCCATCTCTCCCTTCTTGAGTGGTCTAGTATCCCTGAGGCCTTGCATATCAACGCATATGTGTGAGCCACATTTTGTATCTAATACCCAAATGTTATGATTAGAAATAGTATTAACCTCAATAACAAACAACATATCTGAAGTAGACAGTGGGGCACCTAATTCCTTCTTTTGCTTCAATGACTCCAAATAAGCTTTGCAATTCCTCTTCCAATGTCCTTCCTTGTTGCAATGGAAGCATATCCCTTTGTAGTTGTCTCCTTTGCCTTCTTCTTGGCTACATCTCTCATTGGCTTTTTGGACTTCTTCTTCTTTTGGTTCTTCTTATGAGAACTAGAAGAAGAGTCCACTAGCATCATAGCCTTACCATCTTTCTTTATAATTTGTTCGGCTGTTTTACGTAGATTAATTAGCTTAGGTATTGATGTAGATATTTGGTTCATCCAATAGTTAAGCACAAACTGTGAATAACTATCAGTCAGACCAATCAGAATTAATTCTATACTTAATTCACGATCCATTACGAAACCCAAACTAGCTAACCTCTCAATGTATCTACACATCTTTAGCGCATACTACACTAGAGATGATCCCTCAACCATCTGCAACCTCGAGGTCCTGAACCTTTCAGACTAAGCTCGCTCATCAAGTAGTTCCTTTAGATGGTAGATTATGGTATGAGCATCCATAGCTTTATGCTGCTTTTGCAATTCCGGTGACATAGAGACCAGCGTTATACAGCTAGCCAACTCACTATAATCTAGTAGCTTCTTATAAGCTTTCATATCCTCATCAGATGCATCGATAGTAGGGGGATGGGGACATGGTTCATTTAGGACATATCCTAATTTCTCATATTTGAGAACAATTCTCAAATTGTGTAGCCAATCTAAGAAGTTAGGTCTCGTGAGTTTGTTGGAGTCTAATAGAGAGCGTAGGTTTACACTAGATGAAGACATCGTGGTGATTCAATAACCTAGAAGAACAAGAGAAAGTGTTTGTACATTAATGCATATCGACAAGGACTTTAATCACATACATTATAGGTCCCACTATTCTTATTCAAATCTATAGCCCTCACGACAAATTCAAGAAAACTTATAGTTTTCTTAATGGGTCGATATCCAATATCACCAAGAACGACCTTGGGTTTGCCCAACAAGCCACTTTAGGTCAATTGGTAGGTATCATTCATACCAATTGCATTCACTTATGTAACTTTCGACTTGTGCCATCAACTGTTGATTTAACACACTCATTGGGGTATCAATTCTTGATTTATATACATCCCATATATATTACCCAATTTTACCTTTATTCTATTAATCTGGAAATCTAATTTCCATGGTTTGAACATTTTAGTGTATAGTGGGCTTAGGTTTTTCCAATAACCCAACTCTAAAAGAACTATGGTTCTTGCCATATTAATGGAAGGCATAAGTCCAAATATTTCAGTTAAGGGATTTATTATTTAGTCTTATCAATACTTGGATGATTTTGTATATGTATATCACACATATATATATATTCAGATTATGGACAACTCAATTAAATTGAGCCTATGTCTATAACTAGCCTTTAAATGCATCTAATGCATGTATCACACAAAGGAGGTTTAATTAAGGTTGTGACTTGATTATGCATCAAAAGTTTGTGATTCGATTTAACTCTTGAATTGAATAGGGTACTAGAGTTAGTCTCGATTAATTCGAATTATGAATGTGATTAGATTAGGAACCCTAAAATTCAATTATTTTGATATTTAAATTAAACACTTTAATCCTTGTATATGTGCCTTTTTCTAGTCACACTAGAAATGTTATGCTCTACTTGGATTAATTCTAAATTAATCCCTAGGTTTTTTGAAATTCCCGTACATCAATTAGTCATCTATAATATCTCTAGATCATCTCAAATTTATCTAAAAAATTTCAGCATAAGCCAAAATTGTCTTGATGGACAAAATCATTAAGATAAATAAGTTAACCTATTAGACACTAAAAGGACCGATTCGATGTTCAGAAAATTTCAAAAATCCTAATTTCAAGAACATGCATTAAGCATGTTATTAACATCAAAATAATACATTTTATAACACATAAGAACTTTATTAAGGTATTATAATCGAAATTCATGTACTATAAGTCATTAAGTAAGTCAACTCCATCAACTTTCAAAAAGTTGACCAATGTTGACTTTGACTTGAATTGTTAATTGAATCAAATTCAATTAAATTTGGAAACTTTCCAAAGTCTTATACACATTCTATATATGTCTAATAAAAAATTCTAGAAACTAATTCCTAGGAATTATTTATTAATTAATTTGAATAAGTCAGCACATCATATGTGTATGACATTTGTGATATTACTTCTAACATTAGTCAAACTTTACATCATGTATGCATAAGATAATCACTTTAATAACAAGTTTCATACATCTCATGCATGTGGAAACATCTCATCTTACATGTGCACACATAAAATTCATTAAAACAATTTTATAAAAATTAATATGGAATTCATAAGCATGCATGTTCATCAGATTTTCAGAATTTCCCAGAACCTCATACATGCATTAGGCTGAAACTAAATTCGCAATAAAATAGAAAATGACATTCAATTGCATTTTTCTTTGATATAAACATGTATAAACATTTATGTGAAAGAAAAATAGAAATAAATTTCTAGAATTATTATGAAAATTTCAAAATCAGCACATGCATTCAATTTTTCAAAAATTCCCAGAAACTAACATATGAATAGTCTGGATATTAATTCGAAATAAAATATAAACTGACATTTAATTTTCTTTGAGAAAAACATGATATAATATCTTATAAAGATTTCTGAGAAAGAAAATAAAAAAAGTTTCTATGATTTACATGAATTATTCCAAATCAACATGTATGTCAGTCACAACCTAACAAACACTTTGCACATGTTCAATACATCATCTAATACATGCATAAACTTTCTCGAATACCACTATTGGGTTTGCCATGAACACATGTATGAGAATGTAGTGAAAGTTTCGGATCTTAATTCTAACCATATAACAACCTGGAAAAGCTAGAATTACACATGCATACATAGACATATAAAAGAACATGAAATACAAAACCTTTCTACCTTTTGTTTCTCCTCCTTTCTTGTTTCTTCTCCTAATTTCGATTATTGCAAACACCAAACCCTTCCTTGATCACCCAAGAACATGAAAAGATGAAGAAGAAACAATATGTAAGGGTGATTTGAGCACCAAACTAGATGAGTTCAAGTAGATGCTCAAAATGGAAAAGTGATCAAGATTCTTATTACATGTACTTTGATTCATGGAACAATTGCATAAATTGTAAGAACAAGACTCAAGACACCTCTCTCTCATTCTAGAACTCTTCTAGAGCCGTTATTCTCACACTTAAGTGTGTAAGAGCTAGTTAGACTTTTGTATATAAGTGAAGAACTCACTTATGTATTAACTATCGAGGCTTTGGTCACAATCGTGGCCTACTTAAAAATAGCCTCGCCTTCGGTCACACCACGATCGTGGCCTACTTAAAAACAACCATATACACTATGTTTTTCATCCGATCTTTTATGCATGTGTAAGTTTCCTAATTTTTAGGACTTGAATTAACTCTTAATTCAAGCAAATCATGCAAAGTTTCATGATGTCAATTTACCATAATATAAGTGGATTAAGATACAAACTCTTCGATAGTTAAGTATCCGACTTACAAGCCTTTCTATAAACAATTACCATGCAATTTGTCCTTTCACCAGACTATACCCCACTTGGTTCGGAGTATAGGCTATGTGTCAATTCCCACTAGACTAACTACATCACATCTAGTCCAAGTGATGTTCGTTCTTATCCTAGGATCTCATTACTCTATATGTCATTGCAGACTCTCTTCATAACATATAAATACTTTAGCTAGAGACTTCTGAGTAATGACCCCAATAAGAGGTCATGGGTATCATTGCCTTTTATCAGGAGTGGTGAATCCTTTATCGACTACCCAATTACCTTCTAATACCAATAACTGTACCCAATCACCACCCTAAAACTGACATCAACTTCAGGTAATAAGGAATAACGTCAAAGCACCAGATTGGTATCCAAGATATCCTTAAGTACCTAAAGTTTAAGGATATTTGCACCATTACTATGATGAGATTAATCATTGAAATTTGATAGATCATCCATATGATAATCTCATTATGGGTCATCTGATGTACTTATTACTCTTAGTAAGCATCCACATGTTACTCTAAACATCTCATACTTACAATTTATGAGATCCACTGCTTGATCAAATTGAAGGAGTATAACATAAGCTAGTCTATCTAGATTAATAATGTCCTATCTTATTAATCCCATGACTAGTCATCATGATTTCTTTCATGCTATGTTTCGTATCATTGACTTCATTAATTCAATTTAAGTTCGACATCAATACATATATAAAAAAATATAAAATTAATGAATATTAACTTTTACTTTATTAATCAAAATAAAATTTGTACAAAAGTGATAAAGGTGATTACCTTTAGATCAATACTCTAACATTTTCATCCTAACTTTGCTATGATTTTCTATTTAAGACCACATTTATATCACATGCATTAACATGAAGATGATATAGGCATTCTTTATTTTTGCAAGCTACATAGCCAAATGGCCTACCTATCGATATTAATTTTCCTTTTAATAAGCCCCCTTAAGGTTTATTTGCCTTTTCTTTTTATGCTAACCATATTGTATACCTTTAGCCTCCTACCCAAGCCTTAAAGCTAGTGGAACATTTTTTATTATTGATGATTATGGATTCACAAAAGCATAAGTGTAGGGGTGTGCATATATACAGGTTGGTTATAATTGCTAGAGTGTCATTTTATATCTTGTTAATGAATTCCAAATGTTATGTAGCTTTTTTTTTTAATTTTATAAGAAAAATAAAAAATAAGAAGAAAAATAGAAAATAAAAGAAATAAAAATATGTTTAAACAAAATTATCAAGGAGGAAATGCATCTGTGTTGCAAATTTATTCATGATTACTCTTTCCTCCGAAAGTTGTATGGGATGGGTGATTTGAGTATGATGCATATGAGGGAGATTTTGTTTTGAAGGGTTACTCCTCATGGTTGCAATGTGGAGTTTATCATCAATTTTAACGAGTGATTCCTTCTAATTCCTTATGCTTCATGAGGTTTGTGGTGTGAGAGCTTAAATATGAGCTATGAAACATAGTTTTTATGTTCAATATAGCTGATGGTTCCTAGTTTTGAATAAATGTTAGTCTCTGTGCTTGATGTTACATCCATTCCACCCATTTGTTAGGGAAACCCATTGCCCTTAACATAGCCTCAAGAAATGACCACCTAAATCTATCATAGGCTTTAGTAATGTCAATTTTAAGAGCCATAGTTCCAACTCTTCCTACCTTTTTCCTGTTTCATTCCATGCAAAATTTCAAAAGCCACTAACACATTATCTTGAATTAATCTCCCCGGTATAAAAGCAGACTGACTTTCAGTAATCAAGCTAGAAAGTACTAGTTTAAGATGATTAGCTAAAGGCTTAGCTATAATTTTAAACAAAACATTAAACAGGGCTATGGGTCTAAACTCTTTAATAGATTCAAGACACTGAGTTTTTGGAATAAGCATTACAAGAGTATCATTAAGGCTATTAGGAAAGGTACCTCTTTGAAGCCAAGACCTACAGTTCTCGCAGACTTCCTTGCCAATAATATGCCAGTTTTTTTGAAAAAATGCTGCATTCAAACCTTCCAATCCTGGCAATTTGTCAGGATGTATCTGCATTACCGCCACCTTGAACTCTTCATCCGCTAACATGTCAACCAGCCTATTAGCATGCAAACTGTCCACTTTCCTCTTAACCAGCCTAGAGACCATATCATGTCCCTCATTATCATCGCTGTACAAACCATTAAAATAGTCCAAAATAAGTCCATGCAATCCTACAGGTGTATCTTCCCATGTGCCGTCCTCCTTTCCAAGCTTTCTAATTTTATTATTGGCCAGCATGCCTTTAATATGGGCATGAAATGCCTTTGTATTTTGGTCACCATTAGTTAGCCAAAACACTTTAGCTCTCTATTTAGCTTGTATATCTTCTCTCTTAAGGATTTGATTCCACTCACTACACAACTTCTCGTACTCATCATTGGACATCCCATCTTTTCCTACTTCTAGTAGTCTTCGGATCTCCTTTTTCTCTAACGAACTTCCTGATTTTTGTTATATCCCTATTTCTTCAACTCATTCACCCAATTCTCTTTGTTCTTCATCACCTTTTCAATTCCATCTCCATTCTAGCCCCTTCAAACCACATCCTCCAGTTCGTCATTACATAACCATGAATTGTCAAATTTGAAACCATCCTTTCGTCTTGGAATAGAAGCAGCCAGCATCGAAAACATAATTAGCTTGTGATCAGAAATTGGCAACACTAGAACTTTGGAGTAACTATCAGGAAACTTATTCAACCATCCATCATTAGTAAATACCCTATCAAATTTTTCTCGAACAACCACCTCCCCTTCCTTTCTCTGTTCCCACGTGAAAAATGGCCCATCCATAACACTTTCAAACAGTCCCGCATCATCAACGGCTAAACGAAAACCATCCATGAGAAATTGAGATTGTAGTTGACCTCCTTCCTTTTCTTCCTGTTTAAGCAAGTCATTAAAATCCCCAAAAGAAGCCCACAGTTTATTATCCCTAAAAGACAATGCTCTGATCAAGTTCCAAGACGATCTTCTCCTATTTCATTCAGGAATACCATAGAACTCGGTAATCCTTAAAGTGTCATTATCCCTTCTATAAGTACAATCAATAAAATTATTTGAGTAACTAGCAATTCTTAAGTCCAATAGCCCCACCCAGACTATGGAACAAAGGATTATACCGGACTTACCTACACCGAGGCATTGACGGTGATTCTCAAATATCGCAGAACAGAATGTGATATGATGAGATAGAATGCAATAGAAAGAAAGACACAGGGAACGGGTTACCTACTCTTAACGGTCAAAGCGGTTCCTTCCACAATATAGCCAAACCTCCTCCCCTACCCATACAATCAACAGTAAAATGATTAGTATAACTAAGCAATCTTTGAACCTCCTCTACTTTCCTATCATGAGCTCTTGTTTCCATTAGAAAAATCACATTAGGCTTGTAAGATTTAACAATCTCCTCTAGCACTCTAACTGCCTGGGAGTTGCCCAGCCCCCGGCAGTTCCAGCTAATGCCTATCATTGCTTTCGACTTTCCTATTGACTAGGACTAGCCGATTTATTTTTGGACATATCAGCAGTTGAATCCTCATTCAAGGAAACTTGTGCTATTTTTGCTTGTTTCTTCCTGGGTATTTTCTTGGGTTCATATGGTTTATGAAAGCCTTCATCCTCTTTTTGACCCAATTGGTCATCTGCATGGCCCATGGATTCCACCTCCATTCTATTAGATCCGCCACCTTCTATTTGACCACTCAATGCCCTAGCCATGCTCATATCTTTATATCCAAATGTGTTTGACTTGCTGTACCCTTCCTTTCCTATACCCGAGATTTGCTTCCTTATGGACTCCTTCCCAACTACAACTTCTTTCCTTATCCAAACACTCTCTCTCTGCACCGCCCTCCACGGTTGTGCTCGGAGCGAATCATCCCACCCAACACGAATATCCCCCTTCTTAATTTTTATCCGCATTCATAAAAACTGTCTGTGTGCCCCAATTTTGCACAATGGTAACAAAATGTGGTTAGACGTTCATATCTGAAACGGGCAAAATGAACATTCCTATCCGGGGCGATTAACTTCTTTTTCCTTCGCAGAGGTTGAAGAACATCCAAGCTGGATCTAACTCTCATATAATTAGGGTTTTCCAATCTAATTAGTCTAGTGTCATACTTTTGAAAGCCTCCCAAAAAGTCTCCCAACATCCTTGCCAATGATTCTTCCATAAATCCTAGAGGAAGTCATAAACTTGGACCAGATAATCAGCTTTCAATAATGGGACTGTCAAAGGATCTTCATTCTCTCGAATCTTTGTCTAAACTGGCAAGTATCTATTAAAGTGCCATTGTAACATCCTGTTCTCATATTAAGGGTTAGGATCCGAAATTTCAATACATATGAGCTCAAAGAGATATTAAGGAAACGCATTTTCTTGCTCATGTATAATGTTAGCATATATGCACATGAATATTGAATCTTTGCACAAAAATAAGTATACAGGCATTCATTGACAACTTCTGGGCATTATTGTTGTTAAATGTGATTTTATTGAAAATGAGAAGTAGAGGGAGTAGAAAGAGTGATCTTGGTATGAGTTGTGATAAGGAA
>JANZXR010016271.1:0-15797 GCA_027575705.1 Erythroxylum echinodendron
CAAAAATTCACTTATTTACTATGCATGTGCATATATGAATGCATGCATATGTCACTATACACTTATACACTCCTATTGGTGAGGGGATGTTACAATTTTCATCTCCATTTTAACTCAAAAACATTCATCAAACAGATCATACATTATTGTTCAACAATCATACAAAACAGAACATTAATGTATACATACATTCATCAATGTTTTAGCTCACATTCAACTTCATTATCAACTTCACTTTATCTATAAACTATCACCTTATTTCTTCTCTTTTTAAGACACTTCACTTGATTTTTCTTTAACTTCAAACTCACTCTATCTCTATATAGCAACTTATAACTTACATTTCCCATATACCTAAAATATAACATATACACATATCTTTTTTCTTCAATGGTCATCACTCATTCATCAATATTTTATCACACTCTTATACACCATTTACTTTATTAATGATTCCTTATTCAATTATAAGTTATTTCTCATCATATAAACAAACAAAAAAACATGAATATGTCCATTTATTCATCAATGGTACATATAAAAATCAACTCCATTTTTATTACCATTTCTCCTTTTAAACTATCATCAAAAACATGTCTATCAAGCTAGCCATAAGGAATAATATACTACTTACTTAATTAGCTCAAAACTTCTTAAGTCACCATGAAACCTTAGCTCTTCCATGCATATACGATCATCATCATTTAAGGAGGAAAGATTAGGTTTTCTTTGTCAAAAATGATGAAGACAACAAAGGTCTTGGAGAAACAAGTGAAAGAGTTAGGCAAGATTGACATGGAGTGGATCATAAGAGAGTGTCGTGGGATGGAGAAGAAAAGGAAGAAGATGAAGAACAAAATCAAGAGAGAAGAAGAAAGCATGTATTAACTAAATGAATGAAAAAAGATGGTCTTTCAAATGAGACAATGTAGAGAGTAAGGTGTGTGACAAGGCAAGTGACCCTTTGTGGTATCCACTTGGTTTTTTAAATATCTAGTCCATTTGTATCCAAATTTCTAATCCAATTGTCTCCCAATTTTTTATAACACTTGTCATTAAATCCTATAGCCACTTATCAATAATCTTTACCATTAATTACCACTACATTTATCAATTGTCTTGCCACTTACCATTTTTCTTAGTCCAAAATATATATAAATATCAGAAATTCTCCAAATTTTTACCAAAAATTCTAAATCAATATTTATACTCACCAAATCAATTTTCAAGACATTTCATTCACATCATAATCACTAATAAAATCATTTATGCCTCGAAATGTGTCAAATGAGTGTATAAATAGTCATTGTAATGTGTGCAATTACCAATAATCACATATGTGTATGCTTATACAAGTAATATGCATGTAAATGCAATGCATGTCACGTATTCTCTATGTCATTTTTCATATACCTTGGTTTATGATCCTATGTCCTAACCCTTAGTATGGAAACGGGATTTTATAATTCTCACCCCCTTAATAAATTTTGTCCTTGAAATTCTTTCCTAATTGTTCAAAAAGGCAGGGGTATTGTTTTTAGTTGCTTACTCAGATACCTCCACTATTTTAACTATTTCCTCAATAAAACTCAGATTACTCACAATTTCACTTCTTGTGTCAATAACACATATATTGGATAATATTGATATCTCCTAAGCATACGCACATATAACACAGTGTGAATCTGAGGCATCTTTGTTAGTAATACTAACTCACAAGTCAATGGTCCTATTCTCTTAATAATTTCATATGGACCAATATATTTTGAGCTTAGTTTCCTTTTTAATGAACTTTAGCACACCTTGCCAAGGTGGTACTTGTAGAAACACTTTATCTATCTCTCTATATTCCATATCTTTGGTACTGATCCACCTAACTCATTTGTCTTTCTTGAGTCACTTAAGTTCTACTACAAATCAATTTCACTTACCAACAAGATCTTGAATCAATTATGGCCTTCAACCATCCCAATATAAAGGTGGATGACTCTTTCTACCGTGCAATGCCTCACACGTTGTCCTACCGATACCACTGTGATAATGATTATTATAGTCAAATTCAATCATAGCTGTACACTGATCTCATGCTTCTAGGAATTCCAAAATCTAAGCTCTAAACATATCTCCAACAGTTAAGACTGTTGGTAAATCAAACATTTAACCACACATTCAACCACTTCTTTCATCTTTGGCTGCTAAATGTTGTTTCAGCATATTATTATCAGGATGTATGGTATAGGCTGCTATGTGTGCTTCATCCAAAATCTCTTTTCTCAGCCATCTATATCAGGTACACATATTCCTTACTTCAACCACATAGTATCATTTTTCAAATTCAAACTCAAAATTTGGATTCATTTTCAATTTCTCAATAAGATTCAAAAATTTGAATCCTTACTTTAGGTTTTTTTAGTCCTTTCATGTAAAACTGATCTTAAATTCAATATAGCTAATAATACTTCACTTTTTTCCCAATTTAACTTAATATTTAATTCTCTTAATTGTACCAGATTTTGTAACCTCAATATCTGAATTTATGTTACACTGTTATTGGATTTTCTGCTTAATGGATTAGCTATAACACTAGCTTTACTAAGATAATACTTAAGTTTAAAATCTTATTCTTTCAACAATTCAGTTCATTTCTGTTATCTCATGTTTAACTCTTTCATATTCAATAATTATCTCAAACTTTAATTATCTTTATAATTCAAAATGTTTCATCATACATATAATGTCTCCAAATTTTTAAAGCAATTACTATTATAGCAAATTCTAGGTCATGTGCCAAGTAGTTTAAACTCATGAGACCTTAACTGTCTTATATATATACATATACATATATATATATATATAATCACTTTACCAAGCTACATCAGAATACATCCTAATTTCTGATGTGAAACATCCCTATATTATATAACCTTCATATCCTAATGGAATAGCTAACATCAATGCTGTAATTAGTTGGTGTTTTATTTCCTCAAATTTTTTTTACATTCATCAGTCCATTTGAATGGCGTATTCTTCCTTAAAAGTGTTGTTAAAGGGGCTAAGACAGTAAAATTACTTTGACAACCTCTGGTAGTATCCAATATGCAGCTAATTATAGAAAACTCCATATCTCATATAAATTCCTCAGAGTTTCTTAGTTCATCATTACCTCTACTATCTTTGGGTCTACCAATATGCCTTGCTCAACTACTATATGACTCAATATATTAATTGATCAAGCCAAATTTCATACTTACTAAATTTGGCATATAATTGTTTCTCCCTCATGATATGTAGGACTAACCTTAAGTGTTCAAATTATTCCTCTTTACTTTTTGAATACACCCAAAATATCATCTTATGAATACAATCACTAATTGATCCAAACAAAGTTGAAACACTTTATTCATTTAAGCCATGAATACTACTAAGGGAATTTGTCAACCCAATTAGGCATCATAATTAACTCAAAGTTCCTACAATGGTCCTCAAAATTCTTAAGTATCTAACTCCTTAAATGGGGTAATGTTATCTCATGTTTTTTATAATCTCACAATCGACTTCTTTTCTGGAATGATCTTCTCCATTCATTCGATTTCTTTCGATTTCATATTGGCTTATTCTAATGTTAGACCATTCTTACTAGTTTCTCCACACATTTCAATTTGTATACAAGTCTCAAATTTTTGAGCACAAACGTCAAATCTAACTTGTACATTCTGAATATGCTAGTATATAGTACATTGTGGACCTAAGTTCCTTTAGTAATATTAACATCATCTTCTACAATTCATAAACCTAATAACATAATTGGGCTATTTTACAACAAACAAAATGCAGGCATGCCCTATAACATATTCAACTTCTTATACCTAAGTCCCATTTCTAATAACTCTAATATTCACTTCTGATTTGTTCAATAGTCATTCATTTCTAGAAATGGAACATTTTATCTATATGATATAATTCGATGAAAGTCTCTATCAGAAGAATATTTCTCTCCTTAATCATATGTACTATTTACATAAATCTTATTAGCCAATTATATTCATCATCGCTTCATAGCCATTCATAATACCTCAATAAGATCGAGTTCAACTATTCATGATATCTCAATAAGATTAGTTTCTATTATATCTTACATGATAATAACATTCTTTACAGTAAAACTCAGTGAAGCAGTAAACTCATTCATTTATTCTTAACACTTTGGTATGTTCCATCAAGATCATTACATCTTATCTAGATATGTATTTTCGAAAAATCACTAATTAATATCTTATGCTAAGGATACCTTAATCTCAATTGATTCTAGACAACATTTATCCCTTTGAGCCTGCCTATGATCTTGAAAGAATCAAATAATCTAGGCCACGGTTGTGGAGACTATGCCACGATCGTGCCCTGCTTCTTTTTCCTTTGTTTTTCCTCAAATTCATTACACATAGTAATATCATTTACACTTTCAATATATCCTCAATTGATCACTATAACTGTTTTCATGCACTATTCTGAGTCATCTAAGAATTTTAACTATAGTAACTATGACTAAAGCATATTCAATAGGTCATAGATCACTTCGTATACAATCTCCAAGCACATAATACATAAGTGCTTAGTATATCACTGATAAAGGTGATCACATTATCAAATATGCATTCACAGTAACAAATCAACTTAACTATGAGAACTTCTACTTATCTTGTTATCATTTATCTCATCTTTCAAATATCATTTATTTCCTCTTACATATATACATTCTCAATCAATTCAAATTTATATATGCATAACCATCAGGAACTTCTGATGACAAATCCATTAACGCAACCTTATACTAAATCATAACTCTTATCACATTAATCAAACAATCATTTCAATTCCAAGTTCAACTTCTCAAGGTCATAGAAAATTTTGTTTTCTTTGAACTTTGGTTGTACACTTTAAATCTTGTCATTTATACTTATATCTCTACTTTCCTCAATTAATCCATGACAATGCATTCACGTCTATATCACATTCAAGGATATATCACCATAGTACAATATTGATGTCATATTCGATGATACATCCACCAATATAAATGTACTAAATCTTTGTCCATCAAATCGAACTATGTAGTATTTCTTATTTCTAGCTATCTACAAACTTTCCTTTTCTTACACTCTGATAGATCATCATCCTTCTCATTACTTCTAATAGCTCAAACTCTTTACCAATGTTCATGTATGTGACTCATGTAAATGCTACTCAAACTAGGGATCAGTTGCCACTGCATGCTATGACATGTCTAAAATGCATGTACCTTAACACATACTTGAAAAATGCCTATGTAAGATACCAAATCTGGGCTCAAACTTGTAGCTACCCACTCACCTAGGACATATTCCTAAATGTACCAATAGTATTCGAGAATAAATTCTACGAGGAAGGCATACTAGGATAGTCAAATATAGCTCATTGTAAATTTTTCACACATCACATGAATCGATTACGTTTTAAGAATATCAAAAACCGTTTATAACCTATATCATTTATAAACACATCGAGAGAAAATTAATTTTCAATTAGACTAATTCATTTACAAAACGTTTCCAGTCATAAAGTCATTACATAGCAAAATTATTAACATACACATGTTATAGTATTTGTAGAATACATTCTTTAATACAAAAATGACGAAACACATATACAGATGCGAACTGATCCTAACCTCTATTTTTTATTTAATTGGATTATACTCTAATTTGTCTAACTAGGTATCCCCCAAACTTGCAAGACAATGTTACAATTTTGGTGAGTTTTATGAACTCACTGAGTGAACCATCCTCGATGGACTCACCCATATCAACATAGAATAATTCTTATATTCACATTCCCATAAAATTAGCACATTCATCTATTGGACGTCATTTCACAATTCATTTTCGTAGTAGATCATATAACTTATTTCAATCGTTCACTTAATACACATCAATTCATATATATATGCAATGCGTATGTAACTCACTTCCAATTGTTACTTTGTTGTGACCAAGTGCCTTCAATTGTCCGATATCCATTATTGATTCATTGATAGCTGACTTGTATCCTTTGAGGATACCGAGCTCATTATATATAGTGAACCTTTGGCTTTTAATCACATTCTAAGCTTTGAGCTCTTTTTCAGTGGCTACTCCGGTCACAACTACCTTTATCTAATCATGCATATCATGTAATGATGTGCATAAATTCACATATATGTAGTCAATCACATTCAATGAGCACACATTCACTTTTTTGCATTTTCATCAAATCTATATCCAGTAGTCAACGAAACATTGAGAACTCTTAGTTCTTTCTTATTCACATTCAATGAAGCACTTCCAATACATTCACATTTATCAAACTCTTTGGACTATTAATGTCTGATATTGTATCAATGACATTCACATCAGTAAAAATTTAGTACAGAAATTTAATATAGAGCAATCAATTAATATGAGACCATCTAAGTTAACTCACAGTATTCTCTCGATTAACATTTGCTTCCATGATTCAGAAACATCTGGATGCTGACTTTCAATCCTGTATATCAACTTCATGCAATACACTTATTCTACACACATTACTAATTTACACAATCTTATAAACATTCATTCATAGACGTATGTCTATGCATAATGTATAATGCATGCTCATTTTGACTATTCTAGGTATGTTTCCTTTATTCTCATTTCTTGATCATTTACGCATCATTATTTGTGTATTTCAAGCTTGCACTTAGTTTTATAGCTCAAAGGACTTGGTTATTCTCATATCACAATTCAATCATTCATCATTTCTTTCCTGGCATTATATGATCACATAATATTCAAGTTCTCATTCATTCTTACTTAATACACATTACTCATCTTCTTTGAATCACATTAGCATTTATAGGGTCACTTTCATTCTTATAACAATTCTAAATTTCTAGAATTTATCTCATTGATATCAATCATCCATGCTTAAGTTATAACCTTGATTATCACTCTAAACATATCACACATTTAATCACTTAATCCATCATCAAACTAAGTTCATTTCAAGCTTCATTTAAGCCTAAATGAACCATAGGAAAGTACCTTATCATTTGTTGAGTCAAAAATCACTTAAAAGAAGTGTAATTCATGTAAAAGCCATTCCCATGATCATGGATGACTTCCCACAATTGTGGGTTACCCCAACAAAAACTTTTCGGCACTTTAAACACTTCCGATGATTATGGATATATTCACATGATCGTGGATTGTCAAAATCTGAAATTTCCAGCTATAATCTTCCTAGTTTTCCAGATTTCCAAGTCCTATAAGTTGCATAGAACATATCTTCTGCTTATTTCGTCCTTTCTAACTTAATTCCTCATAATTTTTTTCTCTATTTTAACTGAAAAACACTCATCAAATAGATCATACATTATTGTTCATCAATCACACAAAACAAACATAAATGTATACATATGTTAATCAATGTTTCAGCTCACATTCAACTTCATTATCAACTTCACTTTTTCTCAAAACTATTATCTTAGTGCTTCTATTTTCCAAGACAGTACACTTACCTTTTTTTAACTTCAAACTCAATCTAATTCATCTCTTTATAATGACTTATAACTTACATTTCCCATATACCCAAAATAGAACATATACATATACATTTATTTTTCAATGCTCTTCACTCATTCATCAACATTTTTGCACACTCTCATATAACATTTACTCTATCAATCATTTCCTAAACTATCATAAGTTATTTCTCATCATATAAAAAAAAACAAGGCACGAATATGTCCATTTATTCATCCACAGTACACATAAAAATCTATTGGATCGAAAATAAAAGCATGCAAGATTTGATTAAACGGTATATTTCAAAACCTTTTCGAAATCAAAACGTAGCAAAAATAACATAACCAAATCAACATGTTTTAGCTATACATAATACGGTATAAGGAAAATAATTTACATAAAAACAAGGTGGTAGAAATATACTGACTCGTTGCTACAACTTTGACTCCTTGCTTTTGTATCCTCTCCAAATCCTTATTATAGCTTAGTCTCTTTTGTATCCTTTCCTTTGTAAATGTATCCTCTCCTTGTTGTTTTATCCCTGACCAATCAGACCTACCACTTGTTCTTCTTGGAAAACTTGGTAAACAAGATCCTTTGGTGGGAAAGGAGAAGAAGTATTTTGAGGATTTTTTTCCTTAGAAGAAAGAAGCCAAAAATGAGACTCCTCATTCAAGTTTCGACTATGCATGCATGAGGGGAGAGAGTGAGTCAAAAAAAATACAAGAACACTTCTTCCTCCCCTTGTCAATTTTGGTTATCATGAAAGAAAGATGTTATATGCATCCAATTCATCACTTCATTCTTTAATCAAACGTAAAGAAGCCAATAAATGAGACTCTTCTCATTTGTTTAAGATGGCTATAAGAAAAAACCAATAACTTAAATGAGACCTTCTCATTTTCGGTTATGGATGAAAGAAGGAAGAGAGAATACATCAAATACACCTCTTCCTTTCTTTATGAAATGAATGCTAAAAGGTTACAATACATGCCATCATTAAAAGACAACCATTAAAGAAATTCGATGCTAAATGTGTAGCTACACATTTAGGTATAAAAATCAAAATATGCCCTCCTTTCTTTAATAAATTTGTTTTAATTTAAATAATCTAATTAATCAAATCAAACCAAAGTCCAGCCCAATATTAAATCTTCATTTGGGATTCTAATTAAAGTAAGCCCAACATTCAAACATGGGCTTTAAAACCTCTATTTATATTTCTTAATTTGCTTGATAACCTTCTTAGAAGCCAAATGGGGAATCTAATTGGACTTATATAATTCAAGCTTTAATAAACTCGAAATTAACTTAATCTCATTAGAATTAATTCCAACTTATTAACTAAATGTCATTCCACTAAAGACAATTAGTTGAACTCTTGAATTACTAAATATTATGAGAATGCATGTTTCAAATAAGATGTCCAATTTAAAACTTTATTATGAACCATATTATAGCCATCCACTCAATAAATGGTAAAATTGCCATTTTGCCCTTATGTTGATTTTTCCTTCTAAACCTCTTATTTTACTCTATATGGTGATTAACACACAAGATCTCATCTTAGTGCTAAGACTTGATGACTAGCTAGTCCATTAAACTACTGGCGCTAGTTTAATCACCAAAGTCCATAAAAACATATAGAAGTGATGATATCACTATAAACTCTTTATTTGAGTGAATGTTCCCTATACATGTTTTAATTAATAATTCCAATATGCAGATACTGGATTGATACTCTGTACAAATCCATTCCGATCATATCAAGAATTATAATGAAACATATATGCGTTCACTACTCATTAAGATTGTGGTTCGTAATAACAGAATGCTAAGGTGTACATTTTAAGATTAAAGTAACGGCCTACTTTATTCTTTAAAACATACTTGATTGCAGATTCATTTAATAGTACCATTATCTATAGTCAACTACTATCATGATATGAAACTCATCATTCCCTTGAAGTAAACTCTTTTACTTACATGAAGATAAATCACAACACTACATTCTAAACCATAATCGACTAACTAAATTGATTATTCAAATGTGAATCAACTAATTTAGATTCTAATAATGTACATGT
Organism: Erythroxylum echinodendron; assembly: GCA_027575705.1. Taxonomy (NCBI): domain Eukaryota; kingdom Viridiplantae; phylum Streptophyta; class Magnoliopsida; order Malpighiales; family Erythroxylaceae; genus Erythroxylum; species Erythroxylum echinodendron. The sequence continues at coordinate 9,668 of JANZXR010016271.1, forward strand.
TTCCCATACATGTCAATATATATGTATATTTCTTACAAAAGAATCTTGGTACCTTATGACTAGATATTTAATGCTTATATACCAAACTCTTCTATTTTATTAATAATAAATATTTTCATTACAAAAGTAACTGGAAGAAAATTAAGTTATTTGTAAATACATTTTTTTTCCAAGGTACTATATTTACATAACTCCAACAATCTCCCACTTGCCCTAAAACAAGTTTGACATATCCCTCATTCCCATCCCTGCGATGTGACCCTCAAAACTCTTTTAAGACAATGTCTTCGTAAATGGATCAACAAGGTTTTGCTATGTAGGAATCTTTACCATATTCACCTCACCACGTTGTATTATCTCCCTTATGAGATGATACTTTCTCTCAATATGTTTGGTAGCTTTATGGTTCTGAGGTTCTTTAGAATTAGCTACTGCCCTACTATTATCTCAAGAAAGTTTAATGGCCTTTTCTGCCTTAAGAACTACCTCCAAATCATTTAGGAACTTACGGAGCCAGACTGCTTCTTTTGCTACTTCACAAGAAGTAACATTGTCAGCCTCCATAATTGAATCAGCAACACAAGATTGCCTGATACTCCTCCAGACTATGGCTCCACCTCCTAAATCAAATACAGAACCAGAATTTGATTTCCTTAAATCAACATCTGATTGGAAATCGAAATCTATATATCCTGTCAGAATAAGATTACTTCTAGAGTAAATAAGCATTAAGTTCTTCGTCCTACATACGAAGATACTTTAGTATACACTTAACCACAATCCAATGTTCTATTCCTGGATTGGACTGGAATCTACTTACTAGTCCCACTACGCAACAAATATTTGGTATAGTGCAAAGCATAGCATACATTAAACTTACAACTATCGAAACATATGGAATGTTATGCATACTTTGGACCTCCTCTTAGGTCTTAGGTGCTTGCTCCTTTGAAATTTTGATTCGTTGTCTAGTAGGTGTGAAGCCCCTCTTGGAATCTTGCATGGCAAACTTATTAAGCATGTTCTGAATGTAGGTTAATTGAAGCAAGTCTATTAGTTTGTTCTTATGATCCCATATAAGTTTGATCTTTAGAACATAGCTAGCGTCTCCTAAATCCTTTATTGAGAACTCTTCATTCAGCCATCCCATAATCATAGATAACATTCCTACATCATTCCCAATGAGTAGAATATTATCGACATACAGGATTAGGAAAACAACCTTACCTTCTTGGATCCTTTGATAGACACAAGGCTCATCTAGGTTTTGTATGAATCCATACGTTTTGATAGACTTATCAAACCTAATGTTACAAGACCTAGATGCGTGTTTAAGTCTATAAATGCACCTCTCTAATTTGCATATATTATGCTCATTACCTGGCTCAATGAATCCTTCTGGCTGGGCTATATAAATGGTCTCCTTAAGATCCCTATTAAGAAATGAAGTCTTGATGTCCATTTTCCATATTTCATAATCGAAACAGGTTGCTATGGCCAAAAGGATTATAATGGACTTAAGCATGGTAACTGGAGAAAAATCTCCTCACAGTCTATACCTGTATTTTGAGTATAGCCCTTAGCTACCATCTAGCTTTAAAAGACTATAACTTTCCGTTAGATCCTCTTTTCCTTTTATAGATCCATTTACACCCTATAGCTTTTACATCTAGTAGTAGATCTACAAAGATCCAGACTTCATTGGTATACATGGAATCTATTTCTGATTCTATAGCCTTGAGCCATTTTCTACATCAACATCATCAATAGCCTGTGTATAAGTAATGGGATCTGTTTCTTCTTAGTCTGACATAGTAATTATGCCTTCTCCTAGACCTAGATACCTGTCTGGTTGTATCACAACCCTCCCACTACATCTAGGCACAACTTAATGTTTAGGCTGCTCTTCTGATTCAACTCTTGAATCTATTTCGACATCTTATTCTACTATATCCAAATGAACTCTTGGTTTGGATGAAATAGCTAACTCCTTTAGTATTACTTCACTTCTTCCTTTGTGATTTCTTACAAATTCTTCCTCCAAGAAGGTCACATTTGTCGACAAAAATACCTTCCTGTCCTGAGGACTGTAAAAATAGTACCCTTATGTACCCTTAGGATATCCTACAAATAATCATACTTCTGACCTTGGTTTTATCATTGTGGATTAAGGCCTTGAAACATCAGCTAGGCAGCCCCAAGTCCTCAAGTACCTCAATAAAGGCACTCGTCCAGTCCACAACTCCCTAGGTGTTTTAGGCACTGATTTTGATTGAGCAAAGTTAAGAAGATAAGTTGCCATTGTATCACATATCCCCAAAAAGATTCTGAAAGGCTAGCATAGGACATTATTGATCTTACCATTTCTAATAAAGTCTTATTCCTCCTCTCAACTACACTATTATGTTGAGGTATTTTAGGATCTAAAAAGTTGGAAACAATTCCATTGTCAATTAGGAATTGTTGGAACTCTCCAAATAAGTACACACCACCTAGATATGATCGAAGTTGTTTTAATGGCTTTCCTAGCTGCTTCTTAGCTTCAGCTTTGAATTCTTCGGGCTCACTCTTTTTTGTACATCAAATACGGATAGCCATGTTTAGAGTAATCATCTATAAAGGTTATGAAGTATTCATAACCTCCTCTAGCTTGTACGTTCATGGGCCCACACACATCAGTGCGTACCAGGTCCAACGTGGATATAGATATGTTTCCTTTGGAAGGTAATGAAGCTTTGGTCATTTTCATTCAATACTAGATTCAGAGGTGGGTAATGGATCATTATCCAAGCCTGTAAGGATCCCATCCTTCACTAACTTGTCAAGTCTTTTCTGGTTGATATGACCTATTCTTAAATGCCACAGATATTTTAAACTAATACTAGAGTCATTGGATTGTCTTAGTTTTATTAATGCTATGGTGTTTGGTGAGCCTGTCATAGGTTCTATAAAGAACAATCCCTGTTTAATTATCACATTACAAATAAAATCCTTATTTTCATATATTGAAAGAACATTTTCAAAATATAAGGAATAAATAGATTTTATTAGACGAAAAACAGAAATCATATTCCTTACAATCATTGGGATATAATATACATCCTCCAAATATAACCTATGACTACTAAGAAAGTCTAAGATAATTATTCCCACTAATCCCGCCAAAACATAGGATCTATCTGCTATCTTGACTTGAAACTGGCCTTTATGTAGTCTTTCCTTTTGCTGGAACCCCCGTAAAGAATTGTAGACATGGTTAGTGACTCCTAAATCTAAAATCCAAGAATCATAATTTGCCACATTTCTAGTTCCTAACAAACTTAGGAAACCCATACCTTGTTTGCTTTTGAGGGACTTAAGGTAGACCGCACAGTTTCTTTTCCAGCGCCCTACTCACCACATTGGAAACACTTTCCCTTAGTGTCCGCTTTGGCTTTCTTTTTCACGGGTTGGACCTTGATCCCTATTTGGGCCTTCTTTTTCATTGGACCCTTCTTCCTTTGCTTGCCCCTAGCCTTGGGCTTAGAAGAAGATGCTACATTAGCTTCTGGCCTATGAGCCTTGATATTTAATATCTCCTTTATACTCTGGAGGGTATTCATCAACTCACTCAAGGTGTAATCCTTACTGTTGAGCTTATAGTCCAACTTAAACTGCTGAAAATATGAGTTTAAGCTATTGATGATCATAATCATCTGTGTGTCCGCATCCATATCTACCCCAACTATCTTAGCCTCAGTAACCGCAGAGATTACCTTCAGTATGTAATCCTTCACTGGTTCACTATGTTTTTGTCTGAGAATATGAAAAGTTTGGATAGCTTTCACTCTTACAGACCTGGTCCTCACACGAAACATCTCATGTAGGTGATGGACCATTGTACTCGCAGTTTTCATACAAGCAATTTGCTTTTGCAACATTCTGTAGACAGAAGCTAGAATATAACACTTACAAGTCTTATCAATATTCTGCCATCGCTCATGTTATTGAACTTGCTCAGAAGTTAAATTAGCACCCAGAGGTGCAGGCTTATTGTCTTTTAATACCCATGAAATTCATTCATATTAAAGAACAATATCAAGGTTACGTCTCCATTCATTAAAATTCTCACCATTTTTCAATTTGTTATTAGTCAAGAGCAAAGTGAGTGGATTCATATTGTGGTTGATTATGTTTGAAAATATAAATTATTAAAACATGAGCATACTAGTCAACAATAATGGAACTTTGTACAAAATGATGCATGTATGCATGATGATAGAAATAACAAAACTTAAAAAATTAAAAATTTATATGATGATTATTTTTCTTATCTATAACAGACTAAGTGACGGTGGGCCATCTTATCCATTAAAAGAAAAACTGGGACCCTCCACTCAGAAAACTACCAAGCATCTTCATGCCTAACTTTTTGAGAAGCGTCATGATTTGGTCCATATTTTTACCAACAGAGCTACAGTGGGCAGGTTGTTGATAAAATATGTTGAGGGTGTAACCATTTGATTCATCTACTAAAGGCACTTACAAACCATAACTCGGTGGGAGTTCACATTTGCTACCAATGAGTAGACTTATCCTTTAGGAGACCTAAACAATGCAAGATCTAGGATTCATGTCCTTCGGTGTGGAGTAACACTTCACCAAATGCAAATGGGCCATCGTATAGAGACCGTGGACTCTCATGTGAGCATCCTCTCCCACTCAACCTTTTTCAGTCTTTAAGTTTTTAATAAATACCATCTTGTCTAGATGTAATAAATTAACCATACTATATTATTTCATTATATATCTCATACATAATAAATGCATGGTAAGGCCTATGGTCGGCAATTTTCTAAATAGCATACAATCACATACTATCCAGTACTATTTGCATCTATTTATCCATTCATCTCATGAACAATATGCCACATTTAATTGTCCATTTCATAACATAAATAAAATTACAAGGATTTTAGGCCCAAAAAAATCTTGGACTTGAATCTTCCGCTTCGAACTCTTCATCCACATAATTGGCCCATTCGATAAAAATGTGTAATGGCATTATCATAAAACTGAATTTTGTGACTTTGAAAATAAATAAAAAACATCCTCTCCTTCTTCGTGTATCCACTCTTAGCTTTAGCCTTACTTTTGAATCCTTTCTTTTGAATTAATTCTTTTGTCAATGTATCCTCTCCTTGTTGTTGTATCCTTAACCAATCCGATCTACCACTTGTTCTTGTTTGAAAGCTTGATTAACAAGATCCTTTTGTGGGAAAGGAGAAGAAATATTTGAAGGAGACTTTTCTTAGAAGAAAGAAGCCAAAAATGAGACAACTCTCATGAAAATTTTGGCCAACACATGCAAGAAAGGAGAGAGAGGCCAAAAAATGCAAGAACACCTCCCTTACACCTTGTCAATTTCGGTTATGCATGAAAAGAAAGAAAGTAGAAGGCATCCAATGCATCACTTCATTCTTTTAATCAAAACATAAAGAAGCCATTAAATGAGACTCTTCCCATTTGTTTTAAGATGACTATATGAAAAGACCAATAACCTAAGATGACATATCAATTTTGGTTTAGTGATGAAAGAAGGAAGATGATCCATCAAATGCACATCTTTCATCTTTAATCAAATGAATGCTAAAAGATTATATTACATCCATCATTAAAAGACAACCATTAAACCATTTAATGTTAAGATCATTTCTCCATTTAATGATGATAAAGCATGATAAACACCATCTTTATTTAGCAATTAAATGCTAAATGTGCAGCTGTACATTCAGCCCTAATAAAACTGAAATTTCATTTTCCATTTCTTTAAGAATTTTGTTTTAATTTAATTAATCTGATTAAACAAATTAAACCAAAGTCTAGCCCATTTCTAAATGTTCATTTAGGCTTCTAATTAACCATTAATTAGTGCAAGTCCAACATTCAATCATGGGCTTTAAAACCTCTATTTATATTTCTTACTTTGCTTGATAACCGTCATTAAAGCCAAGTGGGGAACCTTACTGGGCTTAGATAATTCAAGCTCTAATAAGCCCAAAATTAATTTAATTTCATTAGAATTAATTCTAGCTTATTAACTAAATGTTATTCCACTAAAGACAATTAGTTGAACTCTTGAATTACTAAA
>JANZXR010016431.1:0-15784 GCA_027575705.1 Erythroxylum echinodendron
ATTCATGTTAAATGTCTCTTGATCATCATCAATCCAAAAGATATAATTCTTTTCATGAACATCTACCCAAGCTTTTTCGATGTTCATCTTTGGTATATCAAGAACTAGTGAATAATAGGGAGGGTTGGCATTCTTTTCTTTAATCTCTTTTTTTGTCTCTTATTTTTCAATAAAGTAGGGTTCAGTATGGTGTTCCACTGGTTCTTTTAGCTCTTCCTCATTCTTAAGTGTGATTGCCTTATATTTCTCTAGTTGATGTAATTCCATATGTCTCAGAGATTTTTCCACACTTCTCTTACAAAATTCATCAGAAAGCTATCTTAATTGAATCTCCAAGCTATGAATAGAAACAACATGATTTTCAATAATTTGATCAAATTTCTTTTCCAGTCTCTTCTGACTTTCCTCCTAGCTAGAAAACATTCTCTTCTGGTTCTCTTCCTGAACTATCAGTTTGGAACCAAACATCTCCATTAACTTATCCAACTTACTCTCCATCGCTCCAATTCGATCTCGTTGAAATTCAAATACGTCTTAATGTCCTATGTGATTACTTGCATTATTGGACCAATAAAAATCAGAATGGTTTTTCCATCCCGCATAATATGTGTTCCAATAAGAATCGGTACTTCCCTAACCATATTGTGCTTCATTGTAATTTGTAAAAGTTCCTTGCTCCTTATAATAATTATCTTCTATCATTGTTTTTTCTATTTCTTCTCGGCATCTAGTTCTTTAGATTTCTCATTCCTCATTCTAAGATGTCTTGATGTGTCTCTACTTTGTGCCCCAAACTTCTTCTTTACTAATTTCTGTCGATCTTCGTGTACTCTTTATATTCATGCACCTACAAATACAGAAGAAAAAGTATCAAAAACCCTTAAATCAAAGTAATCTAAATTAAACAACATGCTAAACAATCATTCCCTGGCAATGATGCCAAAAACATTTTGATGGATTGTAAAACCTATCGGTTTGTTTTATGCTCAAAAATCATAAGTGAATAGGTCGTGACCTGTAGTTAGAAAGAGCGGATATCGATCTCACAGGGATTAATGCCCAGACACCACTTAATTTAGAAAAGATTTTGTTTAAGAAATAAAATTGTTTAATGCAATTAATCTAGAAATTTTAATTAAAATTAAAAGACTAATGTAAGCAATGGACAATACTGCAATTGCAGAAAATCTGAATTCAATGATATAAATGCTAGAGATTACTTTCTCCTTATTCTGTCTCCCTCATGTTTCATTGATTGAACTGTGTCTTATCCTAGATTTTCGAATGCACTAATTACCCTCTCTTAAGGTGTAACTATTTGTCCCTAATTGAATTTACGACAATCAAATGAACGATATCTCAACCTACCCAATGACTCTATCGATTCAACTAGTTATTACACTATCCTATGGACGATCAATTGACTAATTGAGATCTCTCTTCTAATTATTCAATTGATATAATAATTGCTAGTCTATAGGTCGCCAACTCGCGTTGTACAATCCTACACAATTTTAGTCTCACTCACTCTCTCGATTTGTTGCAAGATGACAATTAAAAACAATAATTATCAAATACACTTCATTCAATTCAATAAAACATGAGTTTTGAATAAATAATGAAAAAGCAATCCCTAATAAGAAATTAGCCTAACATAGGCTCCATAAAACTATCAACATCCAAATAATCCATCTTTATAAAGAAAGGAAGAGCTTAAAATGATAGAAAATGAATAAGAAAACTCCTTCTCTTCTTTGTCAAAATCTGAAATTTTGATGTTGCTGTGCTATTTTGCCCAATCTTGACGATCATCCTTGTTTTCAATCCTTCCTTGATCCTCCAAATATGTGTTCTTCACCCAAAGATGGTCTTTCTACAGGTGGGTGTCGTCTCTCTTGAAGATGGAGGTTTAATTCCCTTTATATAGTCTAAAAAATTAGGTTTAATGAAGCCTCACAGATTGCCTCGGATTTTAATTCCCACGTTCGTGGGAATCTGCATTATTCCCTTCCCACAAGCATGGGAATTATAGGCAGAAACTTTTTGTCTTAATTTCCCACCTCCATGGGAATTTTCCTAATTCCCACGAACGTGGAAATTGGTCCTAGATGTTATCCTCTTGCCTTCTCTTCTATGCTCTCTTGTTCATCCTCCAACTTGCTTCCTCTCCTTTCCTACACAAAAATAAGCAATTCTTACCCTCAATTAGCATCCAACACACAAGAATACAATGGAAATCAAACGTAATGAAGACATACAAAATGAATCCTGAACTAGAACAATAATGAACAATTATGCTACAAAGCACATGCCAATTACCTATAAAAGCATATCCTAATGCACACCTATTAGGCGACCGTTCCTAGCTACCGCCCGTGCAATTACTGATGTTGATGGGGGTGAGTTAATACAAAGAGTAGGAAAGGAGCAGTTAGCATTTGAGGTGGCAAAGAAGTAGTATTATTCCACTCTACCCTCGACGGACATTAAGTAACCCAAACGTCAAGGAGGATGGGAAAATATTGAGGACCCCAAAAATGCATTCAGAAAGAAACATACACACAGGAGAAGGCATAGAAAGGAAAACAAAAACAAAGGTGGAGTCCAGAATAAAGTGGCTCCGATACAAAGTGTGAGATCAATTTGTCCACCGTTACCATTCCGGTCATTTGAACCACTATGAGTAAGAAGGAACGTCGAGCTACCGACAATAACAGAAGCACTGCATGGGAGGCAACCCATGGAAATCAATTATCCTTTGATTGTTTTGTTCGTTTATTTTTTTGTTTGAATTCTCGAGTTATGTTCATGGTTGAAATGGTTTTGATAGATGTTTATGCTGATTTTTGTTTGGTTTTAATCGTTTTGCTTTAAAAGCTCTTGTGAATGATATCATCTTTATGTTTTTTGTAAGTGTTGGAATCATAGAGAATGAAATTACAATTAGAAGAAGGTTTGGAAGGTTAAGGATCACCAATTCCCACACTCCTGGGAACTGGGGTGATTCCCACAGACGTGGGAATCCTCTCCAGAAACTCTAATTCCCATGGAGGTGGGAATCCTCTCCAGAAAGTTTCTGGAGAGGAAACCCACGCCCGTGGGAATTGGGGTGATTGCCACGGACTTGGGAATCCTCTCCAGAAAAATTCTGGAGAGGAATCCCACGCGTATGGTAATTATGCAGATTCATACAGATGTGGGAATACCATCCGAAGGGGGCTTAAAATTTTCCCTCCTTCTTCCTTTCGTTATCCTTTCAAATTTTTACACTCTCTTTCTCTCTAACCTACAACTTTCTCTCTTTTTTCTCTCTAAAACTCTTCATTTTTCATATAGATTTTTAGTATTTTTCTCTTCCCTATCTATTCACTTTACATTTCTTCACTACTTTCATACATCAATCATTCAAAAACATCAAGATTTAGGTGGGATTTAATTTTCTCTCTCTCTCTGTTTCATTTTTGTAGATTTTATTCTAACAATGGCTCCACCAAGGACAAAGAGGGTAAGACAACCAGTTGATGAGCTCCATTGTTAAGTTTTTGGCAAAGGAAAACCCAACTTAGCAGTAGCTTATCGATCCTCATTTTTTATTTACTCGAAAGAAGAAAGTGCTCATTTTCGTGATTTTAGAAATAGAGCACTTATAGGTAGTTTAATTTTGAAGTCATAGAGCATATAGAAGTGAGACGCCGACTTGAACAATTAGCTGCAAATATAGGGTGGAGTAGATTTGTTCGGTGTGATATGCCCATTTCTGCCACTCTATCTATAGAGTTCTTTACAACAGTTAGACATAATTCTAAGATGGATTTGTTTTAGTTTAGGCTTGGAGGCAATATTTTTAAACTCGATTATTCTATCATGAGTGAACTATGTAACTTGTTAAATACAAAAGTTTTAGATGACCAACCTGATTTTGATGTGGATTCTTTTTGGACCACTCTCATGGGTGAAACCCATTTCGATTTACGTTATGCACCAAACTCTATGATCAGGAGTGCTAAACATTTATTGTTACATAAATTTATGTGCTTAACTGTGTTCAACAAAACGGAAGTCAACAAATGTTCGGCTAAAAAACTTTTCTTTTTATGGTGTGTGGAAAGAAAGTTTAAAATCAACACACCTTATACGATTTTTTGATTATTACTAAGTGTGATTACTAAATAGAATACATCTTTTGGGATGGCCCATATTGCTTCTGCTTTAGGTACATTCTATAATGTTAATATGGCGAATCTGCATATTACTCCTCATAACATGTTTGATATAGTTTATTTGAGAAGTGTTAAGATTGTGGAAGTCCAATCTATAGAACTTTGCAATCCTCAGACATGTATTATAGTGAGGATCAGGATAGATGCCAGGGCAGATGTAGACCAACCCGCCACGTCCAGAGCAACTACAGAACTAGAAGAGGAAGCGATAGCACAGGAAGCAGGGGAACCAGTGGTAGCAAATCGTTATCAGTCGATTCTCGACCAAATAGCTTCAAATCATCAACAGATAACCTCTCAGCTAGATGAATTTGGCACTCAAATGCGACAGGTTCATAAGAAGCAGCGCAGTTCTAAGAAAAGGTTCCTCAACTTCTATCGAAGGAACAACTTTGAAGCTCCCTCGCCAACACCTTTGCCACCACCATCGAAATAAGCTTTTCTTTTCCCTTAACCTTTTAGATTTGTGTTTGTTATTTCGTGTGTTTGAATGCATTTTCCTTCATGTGTATTTGATTTTATATTTATTGTTAGCATGCTATATGTTTTGTTTAGTTTCAACTTCCTTAATTGTGTTTTGACTTTAGTATCTTCTGTTTATTCTCATACTAGTCATTGTTTGATTTCTTTTGTTTGGTTTATGTTCATTTTCTTCTGTATGGTTTGATGTCATTTCTCTTTATTTGGTTCTTGCTTTGTCACACTGGGGATAATTTGAAATTTTAAGTGTGAGGAGGTGACATTAACTTGCTCAATTGCATTGTTTGCATTTTTGTTAAATAAGATGCATATTTAGGCATATTGTATGTGTTTTATGTTAGCAATGGAACCACATTTAATTCACTCTAATAAATATTGCCATGAAAATTATGCCATGTAGTTGGAATTAGATTGAATGCATGCTTGAACTCAAATTAGGCCTTTTAAGTAGAAAGTGAACCATATAGAGTAATGAAACATAGTTTTTTGCATAAGCTTAGTCACAAATTGTCATATGAACAATGAGGTAGTGTAAAGATGCATAATGAGTTTTCAATTGAACCACAGTGAGGATTGAGCCTTATGACTCCATTTATAGTCATTTCATTTCTTTATCAAATGTTACTTCCTTAGGTTACTACCTTCAGAACTTGCTTTGAATCAGCTTGAGTCTACTGGATGCAAGCTTAATAGAGTTTATCTAAGCCCTTTTTGTGTTAACCCTTGGCTTAAATGACCTACCCGTTATTATCCCTTGCTACCCTCATTGAGCCTTAACCTTTTGTTTCTTAAAAACACCCGAAATTTTAAAAACCTTAAACCCCATTATCTAATCCTTTCACAAGCTTAGTAGAGTATTAAGTAAAATATTAGCTGTTATTGTGTGAAATTTTTACCAAGACAAATTAAGTATATTTCTTCCTGTGGACTACAGTAGATATGGTGCTAGTTTTGATCCATAGTTCTTCCATGTATGAAGAAAAAAGAAAGAAAAATGAAAAAAACAAAAGAAAAAGGAAGAATAAGTGAATAACATCAATAAGTGCAAAATATTAGTTATATTTGTATGTCTCGTAGTTATGTTTAGTTATCCCATTTTGTTTATCCGCTTTGTACTTTACGTATGCTTGTGCTTATCCCTTATCCATTTATTTTGACCCATCTTAATCCTTACCAAATTACAACCCTAAACAAGTCCTTTTGATTTATTTATGCATGCAATCATTATAGAGGAGAATTGGTCTATTAGCAAGCCTATGGTAGTGTAGTTTCCTAAAGGAAGTTTGAGTGAAACACTAACTCTTAAACACTTGAGCGAAATAATTGAAAGCCATGAGGAAGATTTATTTGTGCATCTTTACTTATCTTTGAATGATTATGCCAATTGTGAGTTTACTTGTGTACACCAATGAAAAATATAGTCATGATATATGCATTAACATGATATTTGAGTTGGCTTAAATTTAAGGGATTGTGTATTTTGATCTTTGCAAAAAATGAAGTGGTTGAATTGATTGGTTATATTTATTTTTCTTGAGGACAAGCAAAGATTCAAGTGTGGGGATGTTGATAGGTGTGCATTAGGATATGTTTTTATAGGTAATTGGCATGTGTTTTCTAGCATAATTGTTGTTTATTGTTCTAGTTTAGTATTCAATTTGTATGTTTTCATTAAGTTTGATTTCCATTGCGTTCTTGTATGTTGGATGCTAATTGAGGGTAAGAATTGCTTATTTTTTGTAGGAAAGGCAAGGAAGCAAGTTGGAGGATGAACAAGAGAGCATAGAAGAGAAGACAAGAGGATCACATTTGGGACCAATTCTTATGTTCATGGGAATTAGGCAAATTCCCACAGACGTGGGAAATCAAGATAGAATGTTTTTGTCTATAATTGCCACGCTTGTGGGAATCATGCAGATTCCTACGGACGTGGGAATTTTAATCTGAGGCAATCTGCGAGGCTTTATAAACCTTGGGTTTTTGGACTATAAAAAGAACATGAAGCCTCGATCTTTAAGAGAGATGACATCTATCTGTAGAGAGACCATCCTTAGGTGAAGAACACTTGTTTGGAGCATCAAGGAAGGATTGAAAATAAAGATCATCATCAAGATTGGGCAAAATAGCACATCAACACCAAAATTCTAGATTTTGGCAAAGAAGAGAAGGATTTTTCTTATTCACTCTCTATCATTTTAATCTCTTTCTTTCTTTGTAAAGATAGATTATTTGAATGTTGATAGTGTTATGGAGTAAAGATGGATTATTTGAATGTTGATAGTGTTATGGAGACTATGTTAGGTTAATTTCATATTAGGGATTACTTTTTCATTATTTTGTTAAAACTCATGTTTTATTGAATTAAATGAAGTGTCTTTGATAATTGTTGTTCTTAATTGTCATCTTGCAATAAATCGAGAGAGTGAGTGAGATGAAAATCATGTAGGATTGTATAACGAGAGTTGGCGACCTATAAACTAGCAATTGTTATGTCAATTGAATAATTAGAAGAGAGATCTCAATTAGTCAATTGATCGTCCATAGGATAGTATAATAACTAGTTGAATCGGTAGAGTCATTGGGTAGGTTGAGAGATCATTCAATCGATTCCCATAAATTTAATTAGGGACAAATAGTTACACCTTGAGAGAGGGTAATTAGTACATTCAGAAATCTAGGATGAGACACAATTCAATCAATGAAATGTAAGGGAGACAAATAAGGAAAAAGTAATCTCTAGCATTTAGATTCTTGAATTCAGATTTTCTGCAATTGCGGTATTGTCCATTGTTTTCATTAGTCTTTTAATTTTAATTTAATTTTCTAGATTACTTGCATTAAATAATTTTATTTCTTAAACAAAGTCTTTTCTAAATTAAGTGGTGTCTAGGCATCAATCCCTATAGGATCAATATCTGCTCTTTCTAACTATAAGTCATGACCCATTCACTTGGGGTTTTTTAACGTAAAACAAGTAGATAGGTTTTACAATCCATCAACAATGGCCCAGATACAAAGATGCGAGAGCTAGGATATTCGTTGGATCCACAGATATTTTGAGGCTCAGGGCGTTCAATTGCCACCTTTGACACCATCACTACCTCCATCTCCATAGGATTTATGTCTAACCCAATTTTTTTCCATTCAGTTATTTTTCTTTTCCAAATTAGCCTTCAGTTCTAATTTTTATGTTTATTTTTCTGTTTACTTTAAATTCTATTTTTTCTTGTCTTTTATATGTTGTGTGCTCTCTTCTCATATTGAGGACAATTTGTTGTTCAAGAGAGGGGAGGGATTATGTGTCTTTGTTTTTAAATGTGATAGTTATTAAGTTACATGTTGTGAATTGTTTAAATGTGTCAATGGCTTAGATGGAGTGAAATTTATTTAATTTTAAACATAGTCTATTGGGTTGTAAATGATCATTAGCTTGCAAAATTAGTGAATTAGGAGACTGGATAAATATACAGCTTAATTAGGATTAAGTATAAATTTAGCCCCTATCGGTTGTCACATTCATTCATAATTTAAGGCCTTTCTACTTAAGTAACTTAACTAGTATTTTTCATGGAGACAAGTAGCTTAAATAACAAGGTAGGCAATTAAAAAAAACATTTTTGTTAAATAAGTCACTATTCTGCTGGCCTCTGGGTTATGAATAGAACTAGTAGCCAGCTGAAAATGTGAAATAGTGGAATAATCAGATCGACACGCATCACAAATGTGAGCCTTTGCATCAAAAGGCTATAATGACATTTCAGCCAAGCGGTTTAATAAAAATATGACTTAGTTGAGTAACCAAATCGACATTCATTACCAGTGTTTGCCTCCGCGTAAAAAGACTAAGTCTGTGTTCATTAAAATAAAAAATGTGTGTTATTGCTTAATAAAAACCTACCGAACTTGTAGTAATCTCGACTTTTCATGAAAATATACTTAGGAATAGTTACAAAGTCTGAAGGACCAAAGAATTATTAATGTGTGTTTACAATTTAAAACGATAAATAAATTAACACTTAGATCCTGATTAAATTGTATATTTATTTTAAAGGCCCCTAAACATAGATTTTTCCTGTTAATGATTACATATAACTTATTGGATTGTGTTTAAGATTAAATTTATTTCATGAAGTTAATGTCATTACCTCATTATTGCATTATGTGTTGTGTGTTTGTTGTTTTGTTTGCTTAAGGATAAGCAAACGTAAGTGTGGGGATATTGATAATTGTAATTTGCATTGTATTTTTTGGTTTAATTTGTTAAGTATTTAATGTTAATTTGAGTTTTTAGTGTGTATTTAGGTCTTAATTGTGTTAGTTTATATGTTTAAATATTTTTATAGGTTAGTATGAGTCTTTGAGCTTAAATGTTATATTTTTGAGGTATTTTGATGGATTTGTTAGTGTTTCAGGGTAAACAACAAAGAATGGAGAAGTTTCGAAGAGTTTTGGGATAAAAACATAACTTACGATCGTGGCACAAGAGGCCACGATCGTGACAGAAAGAGGCAAGCTGAAAGGACCATGGCCACGATCGTGCATTTTGGTCCGCGATCGTGATAGAGAGCTACGTGCTAGGCCATGATCGTGCACTTTAGGCCACAATCATGAAATAAAGGATTAAGCGCTAGTCACGATCGTGGCAGGTAGGGCCACGACTGTGGTCTGCATCGGGCTGATGCAGAAACTCGAGTTTTGCAAGATTTTTTAGACTGTTTTCACCCTGAATTAAACCTAGGACTTCTAAGATATAAATAGAACATTACAAGACAGAAGAAGCAGCCTTTGATGGAGTTTTGTACATTAGTAAAGTCAGAACCCTAGAGAGCTATTGAGAGATTCGAGGAAGGAGACGAAGGAAGAGAGACACGAAGTACTTCCCAGAATAGGTGGTTTCCCACTGTCGCTTCCTCCATGAGTCCATTCCAAGTGTATTTTTACCAACTTTTTTAGTTTTGTGGACGTATGAAATTGAAATAATTGTCGAGAATATGTTGTGTCGAATGCCAATTTTTTCCTAAACTCATCTTCGGGATTTTAATTCTTGAAATTTATGAAATTTGATTCATTGTGTTTTAATTGAGTTATTTTGTGATTCAATATTTGTTCTTAATAATTCAGCAGCAAATTAAGAGGGTAAGTTGAGTGAATATAATCAATTTGGGATAACGAGAGTTAGATGAATTGATAGATAAGAATTGAGTCAAACTGGTGAAATTATGTAATGTGAGATCCGGTATAGGTTTCCGGTAGATTAATAGACAATTTTAGAACTAATTTCGGTTTTAGGTCAATTGTGAATCGAGAGATCACAATTCCATAATTTAAATTAAGGATTATTAATTACGGTTTAAAGATTATAACTCGAGAGAGAGTAATCCACCCTAGGACCGTCTAGACCCGATAACTCGATAATTACATAATTGATTAGATTGTCATTAATTTCGAGTTAAAGCACCCTTTCTCTCATTTGGTAGTTCCTAGGTTACATTTGGATTAAGTGGTGTGTATTGCTACTTTTTATTATTTTCAAAATTTAATTCTCGTAATTGATTGTTTGTTTGGTTAATTTTCTGCATTATTTGTTTATTTTAGATTGTTGCATTTTAGTTCTGTCTTAGATTTTAGGATTAGATTAACCCTCCTCATGGGTTCAATACCTTAGGTACTACACGAATGACCTATGAGCTTGCAGTATTATCGAGATTAAAATGGTAAAACTTAGCATACGTAAACCTGCGATCACTCCACGATGAAATGGTCACCTCCTCACCCTCTGCCACTCAGCTTACACTCAAAAAAATGGTGCTTTTCATTTGGGAATTTAGTTGTCTAATGTTGATAGAATTCAGGAGCTTCTATAGACTGTTATGCTTTTCTTTGTTGGAAGAAAATGAGGTTAAAAGTTAAGATAGAGAGTACAGTAAGGAAAATGTATAATGGCGAGGTTTTACTTGTGACAGTCAGACAAACTAAAATGGAGGATTTTGAAGAGGAAAATAAATAAAAAGGGGTTTAGAGTAGACAAAGAAAAAGAATGTTAGTTGGTATCTAAACAAAGTAAGTAAATCATTAAACAACAGAGTATAAGGACTTACTGATGCAATCTCCTGCGTGAACAATAGGGTTTTTCCACTCTAAAACATCATTTACTTGTTGTGTATATATGTATCTATAAAAAAGTAAAAAATATTTGAGGAAAAGAATTTGGGAAAAGTAGATAAGACATAACAAGGAAGAGGAGTTCCTCTCAAAACAAACACTTGTTCAAAGGTGTTGATGAAAACAAGTACCCTTTTAATCTTATCTCCTTTAACCTTTATAGTCTCTAGTGGGTTTTTCTTCTTTAGGTGACTCTCTAATGTGATTTTGTTTTATACCGTTATTTTTATGCTATAGAATCAAATTTACACATTTATTTTTATTTTATCATTTACATACACTTGTATGCAGTTTAAAATTTAATATGGCTATCTCATGTTTATTTTGAACCATATTTAGCATTTAATACTTTGTAGATATTGTTGTGGTTGATGTCAGTTATATGTGATTACATTTAATGATGGAAGGTTTAAACATCATAAACAATTCCAATGGTTGTGTGGAAATAAATGAAAAATATGGGGTATGAAATGATACCATAGAGATGTATTTAATCTCCTTGATGGTTGAAGAAGTGAAGAAGGGCAATCGAATCACTACTACCTTTTCCAAATCTGGTTGGAACAATATTAAGGTAGGGCCTCAAACAAAATTCAATAGGGAGTATAATGATATTCAATTGAAGAATAAGTTTAATAGATTAAAGGCTAGATTGAAGAATTTCAAGAACTTACTTAAAGAAACAAGAATCGGTTACAACTCTTTTACTAGTGAAGTTAATACTACAAATGAATGTTGGGAAATCTATTTAGGTAAAAATGTCTTTGCTTTATTAATATATCATATTATATAATATTTATTCTCATAATCCTTTTTCATCATTATAGGTTCATAAAATGGCTCACACATTCAAAAAAAGAAGGAAGGAATTTCCAGAATTATGTCATATTTTTAGAGATACTACTGTAACTGGTTTGCATACACATCTATGAACTAAATCTCCATCGAATAATACAGAAGAGGATCATAGAAATGATGTTGATGAAGATTACTCATATAATGAAAAAGAAGATCAAGATATAAGTTCCCCATCTAAGAGAAAGAAATCTCCTAAGACTAAGAAGGCAAAGAAGACACATTCTAACATTGTAGAAGAGGTTTTGCTTATACTTGGGGAACAGTCAAAACGGAAGAATGATTTACTTGAGAAAAAACTAGGTGAAACATCATCCACTATAGAGAATAGATCTCAAGAGTCTAACATAATTATAGAATGTTTAAATTCCTTAGATGAATCGGGTGTTGAAGGTGTGCAATATGAAAAAGCTATGAAGGCTTTACAAGATTCTTCACTTTATAGGGAAATTTTTATGAAGATGACATTCTAATGATAAACTAAAAAAGGTAATAATTATTTCTTACTAAATTTTGGACCACATTTTAATGATAAACTAAAAAAGGTAATAATTATTTCTGATTGAACAAATCTCCTCACGTTGAGGAAGTATTTACATGGAGAATATAATAGAATTGAGAAAATAGAAAATAGAATAGTATTAAAAATAAAAAATATTAAAAAATTCTAACAAAATTCAATAAATTGAGTGTACATACTTCTTCAAGAGTCAATAACAATAATAGCAGTTTATTAATTATTAAATAGATTATGATGATGGTTACATTAAATTAACTTTACAACAATATATTTGTAACATCCCGTTATCCATATTGACACTAGAATAGATTATATGAGAGATTATTAAGAAATTAGAAAGTGCATTTTCATGTTCATGCATAATATGACGTGCACATATACGTGATTATCAAATTTTGCACATGAAAATAATTATGCATGCATTTGTTGACATTGGGGGTGTAATTATTATAAATGTGATTTTATTAAGAATTGAGGTTTATTTGCATTGAAAATTGATTTGGAAAGTATATTTGTTGATTTAGAATTTTCAGGGGAATTTAGGAAAAATTTTCGAAAATGTGGGGTATTATTGGAATTGATAAATGAAAATAAAAATAAGAATCAGTGATATTGAAGATTTTTATAGATGACTTTAGAATTATCAAGAAAATGATATTGAAAATTTTAGAGACATTTGGAGTAATGTAGAGGCTAACTAGACAAGTTTCTTTAGAAAAACTAGTTAAAGCCTTAGAAGTAGATAAGTGACAAGTGTCACTTGTCTAGTTCAAGTTTCACTATTCAATTACTTTGTAAATGACTAAGTCACGTTCTTCTATCCTTGAAAGACTAAGTTACTTCTTAACTTAGCATCTTCTTCGTAGCTTTCTCCTTCAAGCTTTTTCTTCATTGAGTTTTGATTAACCAAAGTTTCTTTTTGCTTCACCGAACCTTTAAGTTTTGTTGTCTCTTTAATTTGCCTCAAGAAAAACCTGACCTAAACGACCTTCATGATGGTGTATGTGGGTGCATGAGAGTTAGGGATTCTTTGAGTTTTTGAAGATTTTGGAGTTTTATCAAATAAGTATCTTATTAATCCTTTAGAGTTGTGAGATTATGAAACAAAAATGGTGATTTGTTGACATTTCATAATCATGAGAAAATAGACATTTTTCATATTCACTGTGAATATAGTATGGAAATGTGGATTTGTGGATATTTTTATTTGTGTGTTTTGATGATCAATATGTTATAAGGTAGTGTTAAAATGATTTTTGGAGTTGAAAGATCAATGGAAATGTGCATGAGAAGAGTGCAGAAATTCTTGCAAGTTGATTTTTATATGTACTCTGTTTTTTTCATTATTGATGTATGTGAATAGTGTTGAGTGTTTTAAAAAAGAATTTAGAGTTAAGAGATAGGTGTATGGTGATGTATGGAGATGAGAAAGATTGATTAAAATGAAAGTTTGAGGAAGAAATGAAGAGAATGCAGATAGTGTAATAGTGCAGAAAAATATATAGAAAAGTGCAGTAAAATGGTGATATGCATGAGTGAGGATCGGATTGTATGATGTTTGTGTTTTAATCTTAGTTTTTGATTTGTTTATGAGTATGCTGAGTTAAAATGGAGTTGAGAATGAAGAGTAAATGAAGTATAAATGGTGATTTTTGTACAAGTGGTGTTAGGTGTGAAATCTGGAAAATCAGAAATGAGTGCTAGAGAATGTAGCTGTGACATTTTCACTGATTATGTTTATGTGTTTTACATATAACTTGATCTGTAGTTATCCAAATGAGATGATTCTTAATCTTGATTAAAATAAAGGTGTAAGGCTACATTTTTAATGAAGACATCAAATTTAAAATTCTATCCTTAAGAATCTCAAAATTTGTCTTAAAATTGAGAATAGTGTTCTGTTGAGGTATAAGAAATAGTATGGAGTATTTTGATCATAACTTGCACGATACAGGATCAAAATGTATGAATTTGATGTCATTAGAAACATAAGGCATAGAGGAACATTTGATTAGAAGAAAGGTTTGTCTGAAAACTTCTGTTTTTAGTCAAAAATGCCAAGAAAGGAAGAAACAAAGGAAGAGAACACAATAGGTCGCGATCGTGCAACAGCACGATCATGGTTCTGTTGAAAAATAAGGGAAGTCACAATCGTGCCTCAGCATGATTGTGACTCTGTTGTTGAAAGAAGAAAGTCACGATTATGCACGCGACTCTGAAACTCTGAAAAAAAGGAGGGACTGTTCTGAACATCCTTTGATCTTCTATCCATAACTTCTTTTCTCGACCTCCAAACACATTGTTCTACATATCCACAAAAAATTATAACCATATGAAATCATTTTGGAGAGATTTAGTGATAAATTTGAGAAGAAATTGATGAGGAGTTCTGGAATTTCATAGCTAGAGTATTTTCACCAAACATGGTTCAGTATTTTAGACATAACTTGTTCTGTAGTTATCAAAATGGAATGATTCTTAATTTGGAGAAAAATAAAGACATAGGCCTACACATTTTCTGAAGAAATATAATTTCAATTATGTCTCTAGGAATTTCAATATGTTTCTTGAAATTGAGTCTTGGCTTAGGCTATATCACTACCCAAGACAAAAATCATATCGTGTTGTTATCAATTAAACAATATTGATGTAGGCTGAATCAGACAAAAGTGTCTTCACAAACTTTATAACTTATGCTCTTATCTTTCAATTGATATAAAGTTTGTAATTTTTGGATATTGGAATTGAGAGATATGAGTTATACAACTTGACAGCATGATCATGCATTAGTTGAATTTCTAATATGATTAGTCTACAGTATTTGGAGTATAACTTTCAGAGTATTAAACCGAATTGAATGATCTTAGAGTCATTAGAAACTTAAGAGGTAGGAGAGCAATTTTCTAGAAGAAATTATTGTCAAATTATTTCATTTTGGTAGTTAAATTGATCATGAACAGTAAACCCGAAGGTATATTCAGAAAAATCTGAATTGACAAAATGAGTTATGAATTTCGATTTTAATGGTTTTATTGAAGTATAAACCATAAGTATAAATGATAGTTATGTGAGTTTGGAAATAGGAATGTTTGCATGATGAGAATAAAAGAGCGATACCTAGGATTGTCATTGAACGAGCATTATGCATAATTCATATACATACATGTGCATTAACAAATACTTATAATTGTGCAAAAGTGTGATATATGTATATTGCTTGATATAAAGGAGCAATTGGAACGTCAACATCCAGATGTTGCTGGAACTTCTAGGTATTAGCTTCGGGAGCAACCTGTGAGTAACCTAGATGGTCTCACTCAATTAATTGTTTGTTTTATATTATGTTTGAATTATCAAATGAATGTGATTTGATTATGTTGATTCCGGACAATGAAGGTCCGAGACTTGATGCATGAATATGATTGTAACACCCCATTACCCTAGGGTACGCATCGGGACGCCTGTAGGTCATTCCGACACATATCCTAAGATAAGGGAGTGCTACGTGCAGTCACTATAGAACTCTACATGGCATCACATACATTTA
>JANZXR010016452.1:0-15782 GCA_027575705.1 Erythroxylum echinodendron
ACCACGTGGGCCAGATAAGCCTCACATCCACCTCGGATCAACCTCAAAGCACTCAGAAATGAAATTAGTCGGGCTAGTACTGCTTGACTAACTCCTCGAAACACCACTCTCAGCTAATTAGGGGATTCAAGCACTACCTCCTTAGTATAGCAATTTATCACCGCCCTATGAGCAGTGAGCCAGTCCATGCCTAAGATGAGGTCTATCTCTCTCAGCTACAATATGATCAAATCAACTTCTAATTCCACCTGATCAATCCGAATTATACACCTCTTACATACGTCACCAATCACTGTTGTACTACCCACTGGAATGCTCACTACTAACCCACATTTCAGTATCTCTCGTTCACAATGCAATCTAGATGCCAGATTTGGGGTGATGAATGAATGGGTAGATCCTGTATCTACTAGTGCATATGCTTCAAAATTAAAAACATTCAACACACCTGCTACTACGTCTGGAGAGTTCTGCGCCTCCTGTCTGGTAATGGCATAGGCCCTAGCCTGAGATTGCGGCTGATTGCTCCGCACCTCAGTCCTGACACTAGGTCCTGCCGACTGTGTTCTGCCTCTACCTTTGCCTCTCTGTGCAGGTTTGCCAACTCTACTCTGCTGAACTGAAGTCTCAGTCATAATTCTTCCTTTAGTGCCAGACTGGGACTCCGACATCTCAGGGCAATCTTTAATCTGATGCTCATATGAGCCACATCGAAAATATGCTCCTATTAGCCACCAACACTCACCACCATGCTTTTTACCACAGTGCTCACATTCAGGCAATTGGTGCGACTGGATGGTAGGTATCTGTCCTCTACCGGCCCTAGACTGAACATATCTACCTCTTCCTCGAGATCTAGATTGTCTCGATCTATACTGGAATCGAGATGATCTGTTTTGATGCTTTCTAAAGCTTATGCCAGAATCAGCCTGAGATTCATTCTGCCTCTTTCCTTTACCCTCCTGTCTGCTCTCTGCCTGACCATCTTTCAACAATTGTTCAATTCTGATCGATGCTGCTCGGAGTTCTGTAAAACTGTTCAAGTTAGAAATGTTGATTCTCATTCTAATCTCCATGTTCAAACCCTCCTCAAATCGTCTACATTTTTCTTCTTCAGTTGGGATCACTGCAGTTGCATATCTCATTAGCTCATTGAATTTGATCTCATATTTTGCTACTGTGAGTCTACCTTGCTTCAGATAATTCTTTCATTTTCCGATTCAAGTAAACCTTCGGCATGTAGTTCGCAAGAATACTCTCAGGAAATCCTCCCAGGTCAAACTACAAGGTCTGATGGTGCTGCTCGGAACAGTTTTCCACCACTGATATGCTGGACCTTGCAAGAGTGAGACAGCATAATCGAATTTCTCATCAACCTCACAGTCCATTTGGTCGAACACTCTTTCAGTTCGCTCAAGTCACCCTTCTGCTTCAGCCGGGTCTGTACTTCTGTAGAAGTCCACAGCCCCTTGTTTTCTCAGCTTCTCATATCTTCTTTCTCGCCTCACGAGAATTCTCGGTGGCATCTAGGCAAACTCAGGTACAAGAGACTATAAATTGACTCCTACAGACTCCATGTCAGCTGACTCACGAATTGGATCTCCTATGGAAGGTGACCTATAACAAACAAAAATTGTGATCACTATTGGAATTTACTAATTATCATATCTCCACTCATATTTGTCCCTAAAGATGCCAAACTATGCTCTGATACCAAAAATGTAACATCGCACCACCACAAGATACATACCCAAATATTTAAGCATATTTAAGTATATATACTATGATAATGGCATGTTAGAGTAAAAATAAAACCAAATTATACACGGCATCATCTAACATAATCAAAAGTCACTAAATTTTAAAACCATTCATTTCATTAATCCAAACAAATTTACACTGTTTCCTTTAGACAAAGATTTACATAACCGCATACAGGTTCTAACAAAAACAACAAAATTCAAAACACACTACTTCTGGAGTTACCCGACAGACCTCTGATCCATAACAAAATCCAAAGGGTCCTTTAGTCCTGTCTAAGAACTAAGTCTCCTGTCTCGTACCTGAAAAACTAGGTTGCAATTTTTCATGAGTTTTGCGAACTTAATGAGTGAACCATCATTGATGATTTCACCAGATTACAAACAAATACCACATATCTCACATATATTCATTCAGATCTTATATACACGCCAAATAGTCTCACAACATGGTGTATCATATAATCTCACAATCCATATCGCCAAGTACAACAAATAGATCATAACAATTTATCATTCGTTTCAGCTTTACAAATCATTACATATTATATGCATGAGACTCACATTCTTTCTTAATGTTGTGACCGAGTACCTGTCACAAACTGATACAAATACTGGCCCTAAGGCTCAGTCAAACAGAATCACGGAGCATAGCTCTACGCGCAAAATCAGAAATCACGGAGCAGAGTTCTACGTGGAAGCACTTCATACTGGCAACTCAAGTCACAATGCCTTTATCTGAGCATGCATTTTATGAAATGCAACAATTTCAGAAAATCTCATATATAAATGTTCAGGCAAAATTTCACAGTCATCGGACCTAAGTCCGGCATTCAACTTTCATGAAGAATCAAATGTCAAAAATTTATATCAAGTCAAACACTCCTAATACATACCCAACTATCAAACTCCTCGGACCTTAGGTCCGAAATCCAGAATCAACTCACAAACAGTTCAATAATATTGGAAATGTAATAAATTAAATTAAATTAAAATAAAATCAATCCTAGGAAATCATCTAGGTTGACTCACAAAACGCTCCAATATGCTATTGCCTGGATGGTCCGATAATGTCTGTTTGGCGTCCACTTGGCTCCTCTAAAACATACACAACACATGCACAAATATCACATTTTTGCTCAAATATACAAGTATTTCTTTTATGCGCATCAATATATAGAAAGTATGCACAATGCATGTTCAATGACAATTCCGGGTTTCTTATTGTAACTCTCATCATCAAATTGATCAGATATCAAAGCCCTTATTAATATCATAAGGCACTTATTATTTGGACCAAACTAAAACAATGTGAAATCAAGTTGATAGCTTAATAGACCACTTCAGATTTTCTACCCATATGATTTCGGGTCTATTTTACATAATTACTATGGTAGGGTAAATGACAAAATTAGGCAATACTTCCTCCTGGAAAGTTGTTCTACATTGTCGTAAGTTTCTAGAGACTCTAAGATCATCCAATTTGATTCAGTACTCAATGAGTTATGCACAAAATACCTGAGACTATGCATATTTGAACTTTTGGATAGCACATAATCATACCCTCTAATTTTTCAACTAATATCTTTCAGCTCAGACATCCAAAAATTTCAAATTTTATACAAATTTAAATCTAAGAGAGTAAGCTACAACTTTGAGGAAGACAACTCAGCCGAATTCGGCCCAAATCAATCCAGTTTATTCAATAATCACAGGACATGATTTCTGACCCTGGTAGTGCCACAGCCTAAGCTACAGCTCACTTCCATGACAATTATGAAAATCAAAGAGACAGAATTAAAATTCAACCTCTTCACAAAACTTGTAGAAATACATCTCTAGTTTATTAAGAATTAAAAAATAACTCATTCCGAAATCTACAGATCAAGTTATAAGTAGAAAACAGAAGCATGATCATGAAAATTTCCAGTTCATAAGATTCCAGCAGACCTCCACACTTTCATCCTATAAATCAATTTCAAATCAATTCAGATAACTCTAAATTTTATGGAGAGAAAGAAAAATGTCTTAAGAATCCATTGGTCTAAGTTTCATCCTCTTTGGAGTTCGGATGGAAAAGTTATAGGCAAAAGACCGAGGGCTGTTCAATGAAATACTCTAGTTTTAATCAAACACACATAAACCATTACCTTTTCTGTCTCTACCACGCCAACTTCATCTTCTTCCCAAACCCAGTTTTCTTCTTCTCTTCCTCACCGAAATAACTCTTTCATTTCATTCGTTTTTTTTATTTTCTCCAGACTAAACACAACCCTTCTAACTTTTTAATCATGCATTTCTAACTTCAAATCACTCTCTAAATAAGTCAGAATTATATTTACACTTTAACAATCATAAAATTCGAAATCCCACGTATGCCTTCTCTCTCTACTGCGTTTTCATGCTTACTACACTTGTTTCATTTTTTTTTCCAAACTCCTTCACTTCAAAACTCATCTATTCAGCATTTCCATTTCCAAATACAATCTCCAAATACATCATAATCAACTTTACACTTCAAAACTTACAAATGCAAAATGCCACATTTTCATTCTCTCTCTAATGTCATTTGTTTTTTTTTCAAGCATACATTTTCCAGAATTTTTCATACGCTTCCTTTCTTTGTTATTCCCAATTTAAACATTTTTATACTCATTATAACTTCGAGGCAATGAAAAAAAAAACAACTCTAAACATAAAACATCCAAAAACCCGAGCTCCACATTTTCCACTTCTCACTTCTGTCAATTTTTTTTTTCACGTTAATGACTACACCACTTAACTCAAAAGATCACTTAAACCCATTCTAACTTATCTTTAGCTCATCAACATATATAAGTCAAAAACAAAATCCAGAATTCACACTTAAACACCTAACTTCATACATAACAGACACAATTATACTAACACCCAAAAACAGAGCATATTCTCAAACCATCATCTAATTTATTCAATACCGCAGCCTCAAATCTCAACCCATACATGCATGTATAATTTTACACCATCAAAACATCATCTAGTTACTTGTTTCAGCTACAAAGACAACCACCGAGGGACAAAAACACAAAGCAGAGAATGCTTTCGGTGAAGAAAACAGTGAAGAACATAAGCCACAATGAAGAACATAAGCTACAGTGAAGAACTAAACACACCACGTGTAGGCTTGCATGCCTTACACTTGTTATCACATAAAAAAGCCATTTGTCACTTATACATTAATGCCACATGTCACCATACATACAAGTCATTTGTCATAATTATAATTGGTCCAAAATACCTCAAATTTTCAGAAATTTTCTAAATTCACCAAAAATTTTGAAATAATATTAATAGTCTCTAAATAAAATTTTCAGCTCAAAATAATTTACCAAAAATATCTAAATATTCAAAATGTACAAAAATTGCCAAATCATAATTAGTATACTCTAATTTAATCCAAAATTTTCGCTTATAAATCAAATTTACTCGGAAATGCCAATGAATGCATGTACAATATGAATGTGCAAAATAAATGTGTATGTTACAATTAACTTATGCATGACATGCATTTTCCTAATTTCTCATAATTTCCCATAATTTACAATTATAACCCTAACATGGATAACGGGATGTTACATGTAAAATCACGTTGTAAATTTTGGATGAGTTTTTGTAAACTCAATAAGAGACCCATCATTGATGATCTCATTCTAGGCACACACAGATATCATACAACCAATCAGATTCACAACATTTTCTATCAAAAAAAAGGCACAAAGTATGTCATACAATTCACATACCTTCTTCCATAATTTGAACACCCAATCGATCATAACTTCAGAAAGAATTCACATTCATAAATTTCATAATCATAATATTCAAATTCAGATGCATATGGTATCAAATGGTGCCTAATTTGGACATAATCAGGGTTGGAAATTATTTCTGTATTGACGTTGTTTTTTCTATATTCTGAGTACATGATATTATACTGGTCTACAATTCTATACATGGAAGGTTCATTACTCTAATTACTGTAATTTCTCCTGTAAAGGCTCCTATACTAATTGCCGTGTTAACTGGGAAATGATGACTTGATTATGATCCCAAATTATCTGCTTTCCATAATCTGACACTCCCCCTCAAGTTGAGTAGTGGGATCTCCGATACTTAACTTGCTCAAAACATTACTGAAAATTCTTCCATTAATTGCTTTTGTCAGAATATCAGCCAGTTGATCTTCAGATCGAACAAATGGCAATTCCACAATTCCTGCCTCTAGTTTTTCCTTGATGAAGTGTCTATCCACCTCAACGTGCTTAGTTCGATCATGTTGAACCGGGTTCTCTGAAATGTTGATTGCAGCTTTGTTATCACATAGGATCTTACAGGCTCCAGACGGAGGAAAGCCAATCTCAGTCAATAGTTTATGTAGCCAAAGTATCTCAGCTAAACCCCGAGCCACCCCTCGGAATTCTACCTCTGCATTAGACAACGCCACCACCTTCTGCTTCTTGCTCCTCCATGTGACTAAATTTCCAACCACAAGAGTGAAGTAGCCAGATGTGGATCTTCGATTTACAGGATTGCCTGCCCAGTCTGCATCAGTATATGCCTAGATATCCAAGTGTCCATTCTGTCTGAATAGTACTCCTTGACCAGATGTGCCCTTTAGGTACCTTACAATTCTCCACACAGCTTCCATATGATCTATCTGAGGCCGGTGCATAAATTGGATTACTACTCCAACTGCATATGCTATATCAGGCCGGGTATGTGAAAGGTATATTAACTTCCCCATCAGACGCTGATACCTTTCTCGGTCTGCCAATTCTGCTCCTTCAACTATCTGAAGTCCGTGGTTCACTATAATTGGCGTGTCAGTTGGCTTGCAATCAAGCATCCCTGTCTCTGCCAGAAGATCTAAGATATATTTCTTCTGACAGATGAATATTCCCCTTCCTGACCTTAGTACTTCAATCCCTATAAAGTACTTTAGATCCCCCAAGTCTTTCATTTCAAACTCGGTAAACAAGTTCCTCCTTAGCCTTGACATTTCTTCAACATCGTTCCCTGTGATGATCATATCATCGACATAAATAATCAAACAGGTCACGAATTTACCTCTCCGCTTAAGGAACAATGTGTGGTCTGAACTGCTCTGTTTGAACTCATACCCTTTCATTGCAACTGTGAACCTTCCAAACCATGCTCTTAGTGATTGCTTAAGGCCATAGAGTGACTTCTTCAAGCGACACACTGCTCCAGTCTTAAACCCATCTGTGAATCCCTGTAGTGCCTCCATATAGACGTCTTCTTTTAAATCTCCATGCAAAAAAGTATTGTTTACATCAAACTGGTGAAGTGGCCACCCTTTATTTGCTGCAACTGAGAATAATACTCTGATCGTATCCATTTTGGCCACTGGAGAAAAAGTCTCTGAGTAGTCTATACCATATGTCTGGGTATACCCTTTTGCCACTAGCCGAGCCTTATACCTTTCAACTGACCCACCTGGTTTGTGTTTGATAGTGAAAACCCAACGACATCCCACTGGCCTCTTTCCTTCTGGAAGTCGACATTTCTCCTAAGTATTGTTTTTAGCTAGTGCCTCCATCTCAGCCTTCATTGCATTTTTCCGATTCTCAGACCTCAGGACAAGTTCCAATATGTTTGGAATCTCCTCCGAATATAGGGCCTTAACAAAGGTTTTGGCTTTCTCCGATAAAGTCCCCCTGACTACATTTGCCACTGGATATCTGGATTCTCGAGCCTCTTTCTCTGGAGAGTATCTCTTGGGTGGGACTCCCCTGTTACTTCTAGGTGGTAAGACATATCGCCCAGTATTCTCTACCTGTTCTGCTGTGGGCTCAAAATTATCAATGTTATGGGACTCAAAAACTGGAGTCTCAGGAATTTTAGAATCTCTTACCTCAGATATCAGAAAAGGAGGAGGAGTCTCTTCTGTGGTGTTGAGTTCCGTGGACTGTATGGAAGTTTCATAAGTTGGCCTGGTGATACTGTTCACTGATTCTGTTGGGACCGCTTTCGAACTTGGGAGCCAACTCAGTGTGTCTACAGATTCCCTCTCCCCCTGATCACTGGGTTGGTTATTATAGTAATATTCTGTTTCGAGAAAGTCACAGTTCATCGTGGTAAACATATGACGAGTTTTGGGATCATAGCACCTATAACCCTTTTGATTTATGTCATAGCCCACAAAGACACATTTTACAGCACACGGGTCAAATTTGGTTCGCTCAGCTTTAGGTATATGGATAAAAACAGAACATCCGAAGATTCGAGGTTGTAAGGTAAGGACTGGGGGTATTTTGGTAAATGAAGCAAGGGTTTGAATTGGGGTTTTGAGGTTTAGGATTTTGGTAGGAAGTCTGTTTAGGAGGTAAGTGGCAGTGGCAAGGGCTTTGGGCCAAAAAGATTTAGGGACTCAAGACTCAAGAAGGAGAGCACAAGTCATTTCAAGGAGGATGCGGTTTTTTCTTTCGGCGACACCATTTTATTCAGGGGTATAAGGACAAGTGGTTTGATGGACTAACCCTTTTTCTTGAAAAAACTGTTTCATGGATGTATTTATCTGAACGTAAAATCTGGATGGACTTGTTAAACTGGGTTTGGATCATGGTATAAAAAAGTGTAAATTTGTCAACAACTTCAGACTTATTTTGCAAAAAAATACACCCACGTCATACGAGTGCAGTCATCAACAAATATCAAAAAATATCTAAAGCCCTGAACCCCCAAAACAGGTTTTGGGCCCCACACATCAGAATGAATTAAGGAAAAAACTGAATCAACATGAGTATTATTGGGCTTAAAAGTCTGTCTGTGGCTTTTCGCCAAAACACAGGTTTCACAATTGAACAGATTATTTGATTGAAATAATTTGGGAAATAAAAGCTTTAAATAACCTATGGACGGATGCCCCAGTCGTCGGTGCCAAAGTTAAGCCTCTCGGTCTGCAGTCCTATGAGTCAGCTTCACAGTACCATTTTGGGCTACTTCATCCACGTAGTACAGTCCATGGCGCTCAGTGCCACGTCCAATAATCTCCCCCGTCCTGATATCCTATAAAAGACAGAATGTCGGTTTCATTAGCACCGTACAATTTAATTCCTTCGTTACATGACTAATTGACAACAGTTTATGGGATAACGAAGGAATATAAAGGTAGTTGGAAATTTTAAGGGTCAGAGAAATTTCATTAGAACCCGCCCTTTCTAACAATGCTATTCCCCCATTGGTTGTCCTAACATGTGTTTTTGTAGGTTTTGATGAAACTGCTATGTCGAAAACATCATAAGTCATGGTATCGGTGGCACCACAACCAAAAATCCAACAACCATTTTTATCTTCCTGATTTTGGACCACATTTGCAATTGACACAACTTCTGGTGTATTTTTGACATTTTTTGAAACTTTCTGGGTCTGACTAACATTTTCTGGAACTGTCTGGGTTTGACTGACATTATTAGAAACTTCAGGGCAACTTTCTAACAATCTTAAAAATTTTGGACTGAAATAATTAGGGTTCAAACATGTAGGGTTCAATTGACTAGGGTTTAAACAACAAGGGTTTGGGAATTTATTCCCAAACCCTTTACCTTTAAAAGTCTGGTTTTCTCCATTCCCTGCAGCCTTAGCCGCCACCATCCCTATTCCTCCTGGTTCTCCACTGCCTCCTTAGTCGTCGACGCCGCTGCTGGTGGTTTCTGGATTGCCCTTGACGCCAGTAGTGCTGGTGGCCTTGTTTCAGTGGTTGTCAGTCCACCACTTCAGGTATCCCACGATCTGAAAACATTGCTCACTGGTGTGTTTGCTCATACCACAATGAGAGCATTTCAACTTCGACTTGTCTGGGCGGGATGATGACCCTCCATATCTGGGCTCTGACCGTCGTTGCCCACACGAAACCAATCCCACTTCCTCTGTTGGGTTGGATTCGCCCTTCCCTATGACGACTAAGCCACTGCCTATACCCCGTGATGATGAATCTCCACCCATCGGCCCTAAAATATTTAAGCGAGCCGCCTCCTTTCGAACTGCAGCATAAGCAGCCTCAGTAGAGGGAAGGGGTTCCATTCAAAGGATCTCCCTCTTGAGCACGTCATACTGATGATCAATTGCATTTAAGAATTGAAATAATTTTTGTTCTTGCCTGATTGTGTTGTATGTGGCGATATCCGCCGCTGATGTCATCAGATTTGGCTCCCGGAAGGCGATTTCTCCTCAGACTCCCTGCAGGGTAAGCCAAAAATCCTCCAGAGTTGTTGTCCCCTGCTTCATGATGTTGACCTTAGCATGTAGATTGAACACCTAAAGTTTGTCTCTTCCACTGCTGTACGTAACCTTTAGGGCATTCCACAGATCTCTGGCCGTGGGGTACTCCGTGAGGTTATTGGCAATCTGTGGCTCTATGTTATGGATTAGCCACGAGAACACCACCAAATCATCTTGCTCCCATTTCTCAAATTCCAGATCCCTAATTTATGGTGGTGCCGGAATCCCTGTGATATGGCTCAACAGGGTCTTGGATTTTCCTCCTAAAACCACTTTCATCATTCGTGACCACAGTGCATAGTTCTGGCTGTTCAATTTGACATTGAGATTTAGGTTATCTGAGACTGTTTGTTTCTGATTTTGGGTGTTAAGGCCGTTTTTGATCAGGTTTGCTATTCTGATTGTCAAGTCATCATTGGTGATGCCTGAAGTGGTTTCGTCATCTGACATGGTGGCTGGTTTTTTCTTTTTTTCTGGCTGGTTTTTTCTGGTAAGCTGGTAGATGATGAGCGATCAAATTGATCGATCCTTAGAACCACTCACACTGCTCTGATACCATATCAAATGGTACCTAATTTGGACATAATCAGGGTTGGAAATTATTTCTGTATTAACGTTGTTTTTTCTGTATTTTGAGTACATGATATTATACTGGTCTACAATTCTATACATGGAAGGTACATTACTCTAATTACTGTAATTTCTCTTGTAAAGGCTCCTATACTAATTGCTGTGTTGACTAGGAAATGATGACTTGATTATGATCCCAGATTATCTGCTTTCAATAATCTGACATATGGGAGTCTCGATTCGTTATTATTTATTGTAAGAAACATGACATCCACATTCAAGGAGAAGATTGATCTTGAGGGTTATGTATGGAGAATATCTCTCAGGCCATAAAAGAATTTTACTATCAGGAGTTTGAGGTTCAAAAAAACTTATTTTCATTTTTAATTAATTTTTATACATTAATTAGATAAATATTATTACATTATAAGTATTTATCGAATGTTTTTCCTTTTATTTCAGGAAATTTTTTTTGGGATTCTGGATTTGAAGCGATCATTTATAAAGTATAGGAGAGACGAGCACGTACACATTATTGAGACTTTGTTGCTGCAATACATAAGGTTGGTATATGACTGCTTTATATTTCTGAACAAATATGGAGTCGTTGGCAGCATTATTGGACATCACCTGAGGTAATGTCCATTTTAGAGCGTAACTCTACTAACAAACATGGAGGATCGGGGGGAGAGAGTCTTCCCGTATATACAGGAGGATCTATTATCCACCACAATCATGCTGAGAGACTTGTAAATATCTACACTTTACATTTATGTTATGATTTCTTTACTTTGTTGTATTTCAATTGAATTTGATGTGTGAATTTTGGAATGAAAATATGTGTATTATGGAGAATGATAATATTATAAATGTTTGGTGTCATATATGGCTGTGTGGTTAACTTGTTTTCTTTGTTAAATAGGGGTAAATATCATAAAAATGGAGAAAACTCTGCTAAAATTTTTATAAATTCTAATTCACTTATAACATTTAATTCCTATGTAGGAAAAGTCTTAGGGCATGAGGCTTACACCCTGTTAGCTCTTTTTGCACGCTCACACTAAGAAGCATGACGATGTGACATTCGTCAACAACCGTTGTAGAGAACTAAATGTATGTGAAATTTATGGATTAATATTAATGCTTAATAGTTATCACTTACTATTATAAACATTTCCTTCTAATAGGAACAAATACAAGAAAGCATTCAACGATAGTCTCAGCAGTCTAAAAAAGTTGTTGAAGCTTAAACCTATCTTCATGCGATGGGTGGAAGGGATAGTCGTGAAAGGATATTCAGCTTAGGTTCATTTGCGAATACTTGTTATTCGTAATCCTTCACGTTCAGTACAGCAGCATCTAGTAGGCGGTCCACAACCAAAGAAGTCTAAGAGCTTCGGAGTACAATGCAGACATTAATGGAGTACATAACTCAGCTTCGTAACGAGAGGGATGAGTTGAAGGATAGGGGTAGCACCTCATCGTACCAATCAGAGCATCCACCGTCATCAAATCAATAGTGTACTTTTGGTCATTTCATTTGAATTACAAATACTTATTATGTAGCATTTAATGTTTTTTTTATCAATTAAGATATTTTTAACTTTATATCATCAATCAAATTTCTGTTTAAACAAATTAAATGTATACTATTAAATTCATAACTGTTTAAATTATGCATCAACTATAACGTTACAAATAAAATTTATTGACGATGTTTTTTTAAAAAAAATTGGTTGATTTATCGACAGAAATTTGCGATTCTGTTAGTAAATCAATACCATTTACCGACAGAAGATGACTAACCACCGGTAATTACCGACAGAATAACTAATTCTGTCGTCAAATTTACCGACAACAAATAATCGTCGATACACTCACTGATGGAACAAATGCAATCGTTCGTAATGTTTTAACAAATTACCAATGGAGAAGAACAAACCGTCAGTAAATCATCTGACGAAATAATATTTTCCATCGGTAAATTTACCGACGGTCAACCATACAAGAAACCGTCGGTATATTTACTAACTGTACATTAGTTATCCATTGGTAACTTTACCGACGGACATTCTATTTTTCTTTGGGAATTATTAACTACGGTCGTTTATACGAGGCATTTGTTAATCAGTAAAGTTCATCGCTAAGTTGACTTATCGATAGAATTTTTATATTTTCCGTCAGTAATTTTCGTCGCAAAATGACATTTTTCTTATAGTGTATGTAGCAACTTCCAAAATTGATTAAGTTAACATTAACTTTCAAAGTTAACTTTAACTTGTTATACTTATAAGTTAACATTAACTTTCAAAGTTAACTTGTTATACTTATAAATAGTTTTGAAGTATTTTGGTATATTTTTACCTTCTAATTTATTTATTTTCATCAACATATGCATCTAAGGTACTCCAACTAAAAAATTGGCAACAAAAAATTTTCACAATTCTGTCTTTTGAGTTCTGAGTGTAATTTAAAGGTAAAGTTCATGATTTTTTAATGTATTATTAAATATTTGAATATGTTACAATGAATTTGTAATTTGTCATTAACATGGACATTATATTAGCATTTTAAATCATAAAATTAATATTAAATGATATTTTATTTATTTGTATTTTTCCTTTTTATTTTTAGATTACTTATTATTTATAAAATAATTAAACGTTAATAAATAATTTAATTTTTTTAATTGTAATTTTCATTATACTTTGCCACAAGTAATGTAATAATTGTTAGATTTGTGTTTTTGTAGAGTTCACATAAGTTTAGTGATAACATGACTAAATCAAATAATTTAAGTTACTCAATTCAAAGACTACATACATGGTTTCCTTTATTATAAAAATACGTATGATTCTATTAAACATGATGTAATAATAAAATGATAATAAAAATCATATTCAATAATTTCCATAGCTTATAGAATAGGATAATATTGGACTTGGAAAAGTTAGAATATTTAATGACTTATAATATAATTTACTGTTTTTTCCTAAGTATGTTAATTTTTTAGAAATTGGTGTTACTCTATCATTAAAATTGCTCTTTTTTCATTTTTAATATTAGATATTAAATTTTGCTATTTATTTTTTCCTCTATCACAGATATAATACCATTGATATA
Organism: Erythroxylum echinodendron; assembly: GCA_027575705.1. Classification (NCBI taxonomy): domain Eukaryota; kingdom Viridiplantae; phylum Streptophyta; class Magnoliopsida; order Malpighiales; family Erythroxylaceae; genus Erythroxylum; species Erythroxylum echinodendron. The sequence continues at coordinate 13,731 of JANZXR010016452.1, forward strand.
TCTTTGTGATATATTATGAAGCTATTGGCGTTTGGTTGTGCCTGCATACTTCTTCTAGTTCCATACAGGAGCTTTTGTTCTTTTTCTAGTCTAATTGTGTTATAATTGGTTCATATTATAATGCCTGAAATGCTTTTGTCTGGAAGTGAAAAAGGAAAAAAAGAAAACAAGTGGAACAGTCGATAGAATCTCAAAAAGGAGCAATTAATAAATTTATTAAAATAATAAACTCCTTTAGTGAGAGTCCCGAGGAATTAGGTGAAGGTAGTTTTGAACAACATAAAAAAAACTTAAGTGATGAGATTCATATTCATGAGGATATTATAAATGTGAGTGAGCATAATCATATACTAAATGCATCAACTTTAGAAAATTTAAAGGAAAATGAGCAAATAAGCCCTATATTAGATATTTATGATCCTAGAAATTGGGATAGTCTTGATAATAAAACAAAGGATATTTTAGTTGAAAAAGGGTTTGTAAGAGAATTGAATCTTGTGTTTCCTTTAAACAATACCTCTCGTCATTTTTCATATTCTTATTATTATAGAAATTTGAGTAATGGAGAGATTAGCAATAGAAAATGGTTGGCTTATTCTAAACATATAGATAAAGTATTTTGTTGTAAGTTGCAAGTTGTTCAAATCAAATAACAAACAAAATGGATTAGCAAATGATAGATTTAAAGACTAGAAGCATCTTGGTGAGAGACTCAAAGAACATAAGAATTGCATTAAGCATATGACTAATATGAGAACTTGGAATAAACTAAGAGTAATATTGAGCAAAAATCAAACAGTTGATAAAGATTTGAGCCGAGAAATTATAAAGGAGAAAGAACGTTGAAGACAAGTTTTGATAAGAATAGTTTCTGTTATGAAATATCTTACTAAATATAATTTAGCTTTTCGAGGATATAATGAGAAACTTTACCAAAATGGTAATGGTAATTTTTTAGGATTGATTGAGATGATTGCTGGATTTGTTGTAATAATGCAAGATTATGTTAAACGTATTCAAAATCATGAAATTCATCATTATTATCTTGGTCACAAAATTCAAAATGAGTTTATTTCTCTGTTATTCCGTTAGAATTTTTATTATAGGGATCATTGAAGAGGCAAAATACTTTTCTATTATTCTTGATTATACTCCAAATTTAAGCCATCAAGAACAAATGAGTTTGTTAGTATGATATATGAATATGTAAAATAAAAAAATAAAAATATAGGAGTACTTTTTAGGGTTCTTGAAAGTAGATGACATCTGAATTGGGACTTTTCAAAGAATTATTGAATGCATTTAATTCTCTTGATCTTAGTGTTTATAATGTAAGGGGTCAAGGTTATGATAATGGTTCAAATATGAAGGGAAAACACCAAGGGAGAAAAGCGATTACTTGAAATAAATCTGAGAGCATTTTATATGTCATGTTCTTGTCATAATCTTAATCTTACTCTTAGTGATATGGCACATTCTTGTGTTAAAGTTGTTTCATTTTTTAGAGTTGTACAACGTATATATGCATTATTTTCAAGTTTTCATAAAAAGTGGAAGGTTTTGCATGATAATGTTTTAAGCTTAACTATGAAATCATCGTCTAACACTCGTTGGGAGAGTGAAATAAAAATTCTTAAAGCTATTAGATTTCAAGCTGCTCAAATAAGATTGGCTTTGATGGAATTATCTAGGTCTTGTAATGATGCCAAGTCAAAGAGTGAAGCAAAAAGTTTAGTTAGTGTACTTGAGAGTTTTGAGTTTTTACTTGATATGGTTATTTGGTATGATATCTTATTCGCTATTAACATGGTGAGTAAAAAGTTGCAATCTAAATCCATGTGCATTAATACTACCATAAAGCAATTAGAAAGTGTGATGGTATTTTTTAAGAAATATAAAAATGAAAGGTTTAGCCTTAGTATGAATATTGCCAAAAGTCTTGCACTTGAGATGAATATAGAGCCTACATTTCCATCTAGACGTTGTATTATTAGGAAAAGACAATTTGATGAAATTAACCATAATGGAGAAATACAATCAACTGAGGATTCT
>JANZXR010016471.1:0-15781 GCA_027575705.1 Erythroxylum echinodendron
GCCACCCTCGCGGGACACGGATTCGGGTATCACTGTCGATATCGGGTTCGGGTCCGGCGGGAGTGGGGTGTTACATTCCAGATAGCTACCACTTTTGTTTCTAAATATTTCCTTATAACAACTCATACCAAGATCATCTTCTCTACTTCATTTTCAACTCCGTATCATCTATAAAGATATTATAGTCCATGATTAATCATGAACATCAATAATAGAACATACATATATATGTGTTCTTCATCACTTTCACCCTAATTCTTCCCATTTCACAGTCTCTCACTACCAAAATCACTAAAGCAAAACATAAACCTATCCACACTTCTCATATACTGCTCGAACTTTTCTAAGAAAAGTTTTAGGGTCCAACAATCCTCCCCCTTAAATAATTTCATCCTCAAAATTCTTACCTGAGGGATCAAACAAATGGATGTAACACTATCTTATGCTTTCCTCAGTCTCCTTAATAACTTCTTCATGCGAATAAATTTCTTGCAAGTGGTTATAGTCAAAAGACTTACTCGGTCTTTCAATCAATGATTAAATCATTCACCTTTTTAACGAGTTCTTCATTATGATTTAGGTTACTCAAAATTTTCACATTACTAATTTAGAACCTCTTTCATCAGCAGCACAAACTCTTAACAATTTCATACTAATCGGTTCATATCGAATGCAGCTGATCCTTTTTCCTAACCTAAGCACACCTACACCTTGGCAAGGTGATACTTTCAGAGACAATTTATCTTTCACCTAATAATTCATATCACTGCAGTGTTAAATATACTTGTTCTTATGTTCATCTCACTTTACTTCATACCTTCGGTGTTGATCCATTATTTTGGAATCACTTAAAACTCAATTTCACTTATCAATAACCTCTCCAATCCATTATGGCCTTCAACACTTTTTAGGCCTTGATCATCACAATACAAAAGCGAATGACTCTTTTTGTCCACATAATTATTCCTGAAAATCACTAATTTATGTCTTACATAAATGATACTTTGATCTCCATTAATCCTAGACAACATTTCTCTCTTTACTCTTTCCTCATTTCTGTCCCATTTTTCGATTGTCACTTTTACATCTTCCATATGAATATCCTCCATCGATCTAGAATTACTGATGCATACCATTATGAAATTCTGATCTCAATTCCACTAATATCTTCTTACCGTTTCCATAAACTTAAACTCATGCGTACAACTCATACATATGTGCCCATGTAAGATCCTAATACTGGCGCTCTGATATCAAACATGTTAGAGCCCATTTTCAGAGTCTAACTCCTGCTTGCTCTGATACCAAACGTATTGGACCCCGTTTTTGAAGTCCAACTCATAGGTCATAAAACGTGAGCTTATTACCATAACGTGGGCATAATCTAATGAAAAACATCTTAACCATTATTAATTCATCTTCATGCTTTTATACTATAACATATCATACTTATATGTCACCACAATTCATATTCAAAATTCATCATCTCTAATCGATAGCTTTTTTTAAGTATACCTAATTTCAACTCAATCTTATTCATACGCAAATTCACATGTCCACTCAATTTCATCCATACATAAATAATAATTCATTAACATAAAAAAAATAAGAGTTTTCACAAAGCCATAAAGGCATTTCAAACCACAATACATCTATATCTTATAATCCCAAAATATATAAGATACTTGAACTAATAATACTCAAAATGTAACTAAAATCCTCATTATTAAAAAATCTAACCTAAAATACAAAATATGTGACTTGAAGCGATGTTTTGACCCTTTTTCACTTGATCTTATATTCTTTACTTGGAGATGGGGTAAAAAGGAGGTGAGCTTCAAAGCTAGTGTGTAACAAGTTTATAACGAAGAATAACCAAAAACTTTTTAAACCATTTTACTTGCCATGGGAAACTTTTACTGAGTTCATAAAATGCACGATTCTCAAAATTCCTGTCAAAATGCACAATATTGCAAATAATATATGCATTCATCATGTCAAACATATCAAAATGAAAATGCACAACAAATGAATTGAGGGTTCCCTGGAAACAGAATGGAGAAACCGAAGTTTACACCATGAACAGAATGAGTCCTTTTTCGGAGCTCATATGCCACAAATGGGCAGTCGGGAGAAAGCTCTTGTTAACGTGCACGTAACGGACAGAAAGGTTCAACTCTTGCCCAAACAAAGCACATATTCATTTTCATACATTTTCATATTCTAGAGCTTCTTATGCCTTTCCAAATGTACAGAATGCCATGACATTTTCAAGGCATGACATTAAATGTTTCGATGCATTTCCATCTTTATTTTGAAATTCATCAACAAAATTCATATACTGAAACATGTAGCAATTTTTGAAAATCATTCAAAAGCAACAAAAGCAACATTTATGAAGTAATTGAAATTATTTTATTTTCTTGATTTGAAAGAAAACATTAATGGCTCATTACTCAATTATAAACATGAAACCTACCTTATTTGCTTGGAAAAATGCAAGCCAAAGTTATCTTTCCCCTTGCTTCTGGGTAGGATTCTCTTGATTTCCTTGATTCCTCACCAAATGAAGAGATATTTATCTCAAATGGAAGCTCTTTTCTTCCTCTTCCTTTTTCTTCTCTTGAACAACTTCAAAATATTTCTTGAAGACTAAGAAAAAATCAAACCCTAGCTTGTTTTCTCTTCTTTCTCTTTCTCTCTCATTTTCAAAATTCTCTACTACTTATCCTTTCATTCACTTTTCTTCTTCTTCATTTATAAGCGAGACAACAATTCTTCTTCCAATTATGCCCTTAATGATTAAGAATTGTCCCGTTTGCCCTTCCATTTAAGCCTTATGTCTTTTACACCTAAGTGTCTTGCCAACAGTACCCTCGAACATTCTAACATAACACTTTTTTTTAAGAAAAATGTCCCCCATTGTCTCAAGTTTCTAATGGCACCAAAATCATTCAATTCTGTTTAGTGATGTGAAAGATATATTTCAAATATTTTTGGACTGCTCTTGTCCATAACAGTATGATATGCACAACTTCCATCTAAAATTTAAACATGACACTGAATTAGATTCCAATTTATTCATACCATTTATAGCTCCATGTTTCTAGTTTACTTCAAATCAGAAATAATCGTATTTAGAGCTCTACCGATTCAGAAATCATCAAAGTACTAAAGTATGTTTAGTGGAATAACACCAGTTCATATTATTTAAGAGTACACACACTGTACCCACCCCATGTTTTTCACTCAATCTTTCTCACTTCATTTCAGATGGCTATGATTTTATGATGGAGATGTATAGAAGTGTCTTAGGAGTCCAATGGTTCAAAAATCAAGTCATTTGGGTGTCTAGAGAAGAAGTTATAGCCAAAAGAATCCAAACTATTTTTATCCTCAATCATATTGAACTTACTTTGGGGATATTGGCATAACTTTCTCTATAGGTATCATAATTAAGTTTTCTTTGAATGGTTTGAAAGAGAATTTTAAGAGCTACAACTTTCATGTAGAACTCAAAGACCAATTCTATCTTATCAAGGGTCAAAAAAGGAATAGAGATAGGAATAGATGGAAAATAAAAGAAGCAAAATACAGAAGAAGATGACGTCATCACAGAAGAAGCATGGAAGAAGATGACGCCATCACAGCAGAAGTTCGTGAACAGTAACACATAGGAAGTTTATTGTTCACAAACAGTAATGTAGAAGGACTTCATGAATAGTAACACAGAGGAAGTTCATGAACAGTAGCACAGAGGATGTTCATGAACAGTAGCACAGAGGATGTTCATGAACAGTAGCACAGAGGAAGTTCATGAACAGTAGCACAGAGGAAGTTCATGAACAGTAACACAGAGGAAGTCATGAACAGTAACACAGAGGAAGTTCATGAATAGTAATATAGAGGAAGTTAATAAACAATAACACAGATGGAGTTCATGAATAGTAACACAGAAGGAGTTCATGAACAGTAACACAAAGGACATTCATGAACAGTAACACAGAAGAAGTTCATGAATAGTAGCACAGAGGAAGATGACGTCACCTAGAGGAAGATGACAACATCACAGAGGAAGTTGGTTCACGGAGGATATAAAACACAGACGATGCATCCTTACAGAGGAAGATGACGTCACCTAGAGAAAGATGATATCATCACAGAAGAAGTTGGTTCATAGCGGATACAAAACACAAACGATGCATCCTTACAAAAGAAGATGACGTCACCCAGAGGAAGATGACATCATCATAGAAGAAGTTGGTTCACATAGGATACAAAACACAGACGATGCATCCTTATAAGAGAAGATGACTTCCAGAAGAAGATAGCTTATAGAGAAGATGACTTATAGAAGATGCATCTCTACATATGATGCATCCTGACAGAAGAAGAAAACGTCACCTAGAGGAAGCTAATTTCATCACAGAAGAAGATGACATCACCCAGAGGAAGATGACATCATCATAGACGATACCTCTAAACATCTGAACATCTTCCCTTGTAAAGATCCTAGCTTTCGATTCTGATGTCTAAAAATTTCATGCTATATATCATTGGAAAGCTAGAAAAATAATCTAAAATTTCCAAGAAGGAACTTCATCCAATTCAGCCTAGATCAATCTAGATTTTCCCCTTCAGTACAAATGTAGCCATATGTTTCTAGTGTAATCTAAGCAAATAATCATCTCATTTGGATAACTAGAAAAAAAGTTATGGGTACTAGACTGAAGCACACTCAGTGAACATTTTCTAGATCACTACTACTTTTGTTTCTAAATCTTTCCTTATAACAACTCATACTAAGATCATCTTCTCTAGTTCATTCTCAACTCCATATCATCTATAAGATATTATAGTCTATGATTAATCATGAACATCAATAACAGAACATATTCTTCATCACTTTCACCCTAATTCTTCCCATTTCACAGTCTCTCACTACCAAAATCACCAAAGGAAAACATGAACCTATCCATACTTCTCATGTAGTTCTCAAAATTTTCTAAGAGAAGTTTCAGGGTCCAATATGTGTGATATGTGAGTTTGTTTGAAAATTAGTAAATATGTCAAGTTGAATAAAATGGAATAAAATGATATGTGTTACAATATGTTCCTCAGATAAGAATTCTAAAATGAACCTGTTTTGTTTTAAAATTTTTAATTCCTAGTCGTGGGTAAAATGTCACACGTAAAAGGGTCTGCAGCTGCTCCTGTTACAATTTGGTGTCTCTTGTTATTGAGAATAAATCTCTCCTATTCTATGATACCTATCACGATATCTCCTATATTAGTCCCGCTACCCATTTCTGTATAAAGGATTACCAAACTAACTTATTTTGTATTATATTATATGCTCAATTTGGATATAAATAATCTTTTATCTGAAGCATCTTAACTCTTTTCTAAAATCAACAATTTTTGTTTTGTTTTAGACAAGTTTTGTTTTGATATTATATTATTCAATTTTGAAATTGATGCGTTTTGCAATGAAGTAAATGTGTAACCTGTTCTAATATTTTATGTTTTATTCTGAGATTCATGATATTTTGGTTCAGTTTGAAAATGGATAACTAAGCACTACTTATAATCTGATGTGATTTTTTATATGTGAATTTTTGGATGACTATTTGAAATAGTTGTCAGCTTATATCGTGCTTAGTTTATTCCCCACTAAGCTTTATGCTTAGCACAGTGGTTCAACCCCATGTAGGTTTAGATAGGATTGTTTGAAGACTGGGACAATAACAACCACAATGGCCAACAAAGAATGTGTTTTGTTTTGGGAATGTATGTTTTGGTTGTATGTAATAATATGAGACATGACGTAATTTTTAAAAGTTTACAAATATTGTAATACAAAGTGTATTTGAACTTTAGATGTGTACTATTTTGTTTAAGGGTTTGTAATATAATTACTTTAATTCAGGATAGTGCTGTAATTGAAGCAAGAATTCGAATAAATTCAGTGTGCTGGTTAAATTCCATTTAAAGTACACTATATATGGAAAGGTAATGATGGGTTGTTTGAATTCTGTCAATGCTTTGTATTGTTTTGATATGTTTAAGTCCTGTCTTAGGTAACATCTGCATATCCTTCCATGGGCATTTGGGTGATACATTAATTAACTATATAAACTTATCAAGATATTAACTAATTAATCAAGCAACAATCTACGCTCATTCCTAACCTTAATCAAGTCAAAATACACAAATTTAAAATGAAATTTCTCAGCTGGTTCAACATATACATAAGACTGAAATTAAAACTCCAGAATTTGTCATCAATATCATTGATGCGTGTAAGTTTACTACCTTCAACACCCACGAATTTAACAAGCTTAAGGACATCACTAACACCAGAAAATTTCCAGATTTCATGTTCTTAAAGGTTATTTCATTTTAGGTTAATATATCTTCTAAATTGGTTACACTAAGGCTTACAAAATTCTGCTCACTTATGTCATTAACATTCATCCTTTTACAAACACACCTACAACTCTAATTTTCCAGATTTGAAAATACCTTAATAACACCTATCTTTAGCATGAAATCCTCATCAATTATACTTTAAATTCCAACTTAAAACATCTATACAACAGTCTATACACTACCACTTTCGTATCTGCAAAAATAGATTAAAAAAGTGCTCATTCATTCTCCATTTTTCAGTATATCTTCAACATCAACATCATACACAATCTATCTCAATTCAATCATCATAATCTTTCTATTATAACATGCCATAAAGAACAAAACTTTACTTTCTTATTTATCTTCCAATTTTAGTACAAATCATCAAGTCTACCTAGCCCTTCACTGTAACATCCCATTACTCATATTGAGGCTAGAATAGTAAATATGAGATATTATTAAGAAATTAAAAAATGCATTTCATGCTCATGTAATATATGATATGCACCTACATGTGAATATTGAATTTTTTGCACATGAAAATAATTGTACATGCATTCAGTGACAATTTCTGGGTATAATTCATTTATATATGTGAAAGGTGATTTTTGTTGAGAATTGTGGCTTTTATATGTTGAAAACTTATTTGGAGAGTGTATTTAGTGATTTAGAATTTTTGGTGAATTTTAGGAAAATTTTTGAAATTTTGGGAAATTTTTGGACTAGAAAATGTCAAATGGCAAGACAATCGATAAATAGAAGTAGAATTAAAAGTCTAATGATAGTGGAATTTTTTAAAATGGATTTGGCATTTAATGACACATTTCATTGAAATTTGGAGACAATTGGAGTAAAAATTGGGGTTATATGGACTAGTTTTAAAAAGGGGTCTAAATGGGACCATAGAAAAGTGACAAGTGTCACCACCACTTGCCACCACTCCCTCACTCATGAATTGTACACCATTTTATTTGAAAGACCAAATTAAGTGTCTTTCATTTTGCATTTCTCTCCCTAGCTTCGTAAGCTTCATCACCTTCTTCTTCTCTTTTTCTTCTTCATGTTTTTACTTCTCTAATTTCCATACATGTTAAACCTAACCGTCTAATTTTTCGCTTACTAGTTAACTTACTCTCTTCTTCATTCCTCGTAAAAAACCCAACCAAATCCACCCTAGAATGATGATGGTCATAAGAGACATGAGAAAGCTAAGGTTGGTGTGTTTTTGAAGGATTTGAAGATAAATAAAGTAAGTAGCTTGTTAATCTTCATAGTTTTGCTAAATGAAGCATTTATGACGATAGTTTAGTGTTTAATGATCATGACAGAGGAATTGAGATATGTGTAATGTTGATGCTGCAATAAATAGATGTATGTTTTGTTTTAATGTATTAATGGTATTTATGGGTTGTTTTAAAGAAGGACTGAGAGACTAAATGGTGATTAAAAGGGTGTTGGAAAATGGTAGTTATAGCATTGCCACTGATTAAGCTTCTGTCTTTTAGCCATACCTTGTTCTGTAGTTATCCAAATGAGACGATTCTTAATCTGAATTAAACTAGAAACATATGGCTATATTTTCCATGAAGAGACCAAATTTTAATTCTGTCATTCTCAAAAACTGACATGAAGTCGAGAACTGGGTGCAGTAAATTGGAAGATGAATGCTGGAAAATGTAGTTGTAACATGTCCACTAATTATGCTTCTATGTTTTAGCCATAACTTGTTATGTAGTTATCATAATGGGCTGATTTTTTATTTGAAGTAAACAAGAGACATAGGGATACAATGTTTTTGAAGAAATCTAATTTTAATTTTATCTCTAAGAAATTTAAAATCTGGCTTGAAATTGAGGTTTGACTGAGGTTGTAGTATTACTTGACACAGAAATCATATCTTGTTGATAATAAATAAACTGTATTGATAGATGCCGAATTAGACAAAGGTTTCTTCATAAAACTTGTAGTTTATTATCTTATATTTCAAGTGATATAAAGTTCATAATTTTTGAATGTGGGAATTGACAGATATGAGCTATACAATTTGATAGCATGAACATGTACAAGCCAAAGTTTCAAATGTGCTCAGTCTGTAGTATTTTGAGCATAACTCATAGAATACAGAACCAAATTGAATGATCATAGTGTCATCAGAAACTTAAGAGATAGGAGAAAATTTTTCAAAAGAGAATATCCACACATCAAAAGGAACATGGATTGTTGACCTGAAATTTGTTACAGGAAAAATCTGAACTAACCAGGGAATTATGAATTTCGATTTTTATGGTTTTATTGAGGTATAAACCATAAGTATAAATGATACTTATGTAAGTTTGGATATATGAATGTTTATGTGACAAAAATAATAGAGCAATACTAGGGATTGTCATGAACATCCATTGTGCATACTTCATATACATACATGTGCATTAATAAACTCTTATAAATGTGCCAAATTGTGATATGTGTATATTATATGATACAGAGGATCAACTAGAATGTCAACATCCAGACGTTGCCCAAACTTCCAAGCATTAGCTTTGGGAATGACCTATGAGTAACCTAGACGGTCTCACTCTATTAATTGTTTTTGTTAGATTATATTTGAATTATTTTATGAATGTGAAATTTTTTGAGTTTATTCTGGACAATCGATTGTCTATATTCAAGACTGTATTGGAAGTGCTACTTGAATGTGAATATGAATGACTATTTGTTCTCAACTTGAATGTTAAATGTCAGAATAAAAGTCCGATGACAAATGTGAATAAGAAAGAGCGTGAATGTGACTAAATGAGTGTAATGATTGAATATATATGATACATTTCATTAACTATATATACTCGTCATCCTCGTTTTATTTCATGGTCACGCCTTCTTACTCTCGAAGCTTCCAAAGAGAGCAACAGATCCTCCTCTCTTCTATACTTTGCTCTCTCCTCTGGCTTCCTATCCTTCTTCACTGTCAGTAGCTACTCTTCCCTCCCAAATCCTAACCACTAACTCAACCTATTCTCTCAGGTTTCCCTCTATTTGATTGGTAGTTTATATTTCTGTACTGATATGTGCTTTTGACTTAGAGGATTTGCGATGAAAGGAGGTAAATCCAGGTCAGATACCAAAAACACTACGTGAGTTTTCCTTTTTTCTTTTTTCTTTCTCCTTTCTCCATTTAAGGACCTTTAAGATCTTAGACATGAGAAGTTTAACATGGAATTGGTATTTTGTAATGAAAAATGATTTTAGTTTTGGGTTCACTTTATTTTCAAAATATTCAGGTTTAGATGGTGGGGAGATTGAAAAGATGAGATCCACAATTTTGGGTTCACTTTTTTCAAAATATTTAGGTTTAGATGGTGTGCTTTGCTCTCTCCTCTGGCTTCCTCTCCTTCTTCACCGTCGGTAGCTACTCCAACTTCGGCTCCTCCTCGGAGTTCAATAACGACGTTAAAGCCTCATTCGATCACATCGCCGCCTCCTCTCCTCATGTATTCAGTTTTGGATCTTCAATTGCTAATGTAGATCACAACCCTAACTTTTCCCAGAACCCCTATGGCCTCAATAATGGCTACAGCTGCTTCTTGACCTGAGCACTTTTCTAATTGGTCATTTTGTAATTCTTTGCTGTTTGCCTCTTACTGGGTTGGTTCTGTTCATCGACAGAGCTGCTTTCTCCTTTGCCTGATTTTGCTAGATTTTTAGAATCCATCTTTCTTCTCTCTTCTACTTGAACAAATAGATCCAGCAGAATGTAAGATTTTACTCACTGAACCTCCTCTTAATCCTTCCAAAAATCATGAAAAAATGGGTATTTTTATGATCTAATGATTTTGTTTCCACTTTACGACGCAGGTTCAGATTATGTTTGAAAAGTAAAACTTTTCTGGTGTCTTCATTCAGATCCAAGCCGTTCTAAGACTCTATGCCCAAGGTGCTTGTGAAGATTATTGAAGGTTTAAGTCTTTTTTGTTGTTGCATATTGTTCTACAACATGATGATATCCTTCTTAAGACCCTTTGAAGTCTTAGTACAAATAATCGATGATGCTCCTTTTTTTTGTTACTTTTATTGCTACAGTTAAGTCACCATTTTCCTTATTTGTTCCTTTTTCCCTATCTCTTCTATTTTTCTTTATGTTTCCATTACTTTCTACAGGTTTACTCACTGGATTAGTGATTGACTCTGGAGATGGTGTCACTCATATGGTGAGATTAACAAAGAGCTCTTTTAAACAATAAACCGATCTTTTGATTTGTTATTATTTCCTATTTCGAACATGGAGTTATTATTGTTTGTTATACTAAAGTATGATATCTCCAAACACCTTACACATGATCTGACTTTGAATCTATTCCTATTCAGTTATGGTTATAGCAGGGAAGGTCAATTGGGACGAGAGACTACCTTCCTAGTTAAGAACTACACTGCAAGTTATTCTCTAAACTATATATCTTATCTGTATTTGTACACATACAATATATATGTATATGTTTGAATAAAAGGATCACTGGTCTCTGCCCCCTCATAAAAAGAGAAATATGGAAATGGATTAGGAAGAAAGGGAACGGCAAAGTTAGTAAGAAAAGGAGTAATGAAGGCCTTGGTGAGTTTGTTACAGCTCCGTAAGCCAGAGATAACCTAATGGCTGTGTCATTCAGTGTTTAGAATCATTTAATTTCTCTTAACTAGTGGCTTTAGAAATGCAAAGATTGTCTTAATATTAGTTGGCATAAAATGGCAGTCTAATTAGTCTTGGCCCACATTAACTATATTCTTATCAAGGTTGACAAGGTTGAGAAAGCAGAGTGAATGACTGTATGGTATCAGAGATGGGATTTTGTGCTCAAAAGCTTTATCTTATTAACCCTTTTCCTTTAAATTAGTTATTTGAGCACCATCAACCACCACCATTTCATAGTCATGTTGCCTAATCTAGATTCTATTTTGTGCCTTGCAGGCTTCTCAAACTTGATAAGTTTGAGTTTTCAAAGAAATTATTTGATAACAGGAAAAGGGATGAGTTCATTGGTTGGATTAGTTAACTTGGTCAACACTTTTATGATCAATGATACTTATTTTAATCAGTGCATATTGTGTGGTGACCTTTGCATAAGTCTAAATTTATTTCTCATGTATATTAACTTTTACAGAACTTGTGAATTTTAAGGTACTTCGTTTTTTTTTGGTATTCGAGGCACTTCTTTGATGATGGTGGACTTGATAATCTTATCCTATTTTCTGACCTTTTATGTGCAGCTCTTGCTTCTTTGTTATATGTGAACCTTAACAGATGCCAACTTTCTAATGATGGGTGTGAGAAATTTTCCAGTAAGTTTATTGCATTTATGTAGTTCTAGCTATTTATTTGCCTTTTTTTTTCTAAACCTTCCTAACCATTATGTCCTTATCAAATTCCTTTGCCTTTTTTTTCCAAATTTCCAAATACTGAAAGTACTGAATGGGCTTTAATGACATCACTGATTCTTATTTGGTGCACCTAAAAGGTACTTTTTATATTAGTTTTATATTAGATTTTTGTTCCTAACTTAAATATTGAAACATATCAAATTGCTATGCAACCTTAAATATATACTTATGCTGCAATTATTTCAAATAGAATTATTGTAGATTCATAGGATTAAGACGTAGAGCTATTTATAAATAGATTCCCTGGAAGTTACTTCTACATCCCTACCACTAGGGCAAAACCATGGTAGCTTGGGAGAAGGATCTTAAACCTCTGCAATATATGGTTACTAGTTTGTTTATGTGCACTATCATAGTTGGCAACTACATCTTGGATCATGAAGGTATAGTTTACTAGTTATATTTCCTTTCATAAGGACAAGAACCATCTTCATTATGAATTTCATCATTAGTATATTAAATCTGGGAGAGTTTGCAGAAATATGAATCTGATTTCTCTTTCAAGTTTTCAAGATCATTAGGTTTTACTTCTTGCAGGATTTGATAGATGTTAAAGGTGATGGAATGGCTGACATGGTTTTTCACTGCATTGAGGAAATGGATATAGATAACAGGATGACGGTAACAACATTATGCCTAATTGTTGTATAATGTACTGAAGAATCTGATATTACTTAAAAACCAACATTTACTCATTTGTATTAATGTTTTGGTCTATTGGTTATATTGTCTAACAAGCTATATTATCACTATCTAAAGTTGTTCCCTTAATTTCCATCTTCTGATCTAGCCACAATTCTGTATTTGTGTGTTGTAGAATGATGCAGATTTCAACATAGTGGTTGGTGATAATTTTGACGAGACTATTTTGGATGAGTTAAAAGATGTTCTCCTTGACGTATGGATGCAAGGAGAAACTGTGGCTTAAAACATGCTCCAGTTCCTAACCTTCAAGAATATGAAATGTTATTTTCTACCACTCATTTATTTACTTAATAGTTTACCCCCATTGATTTTGTTGGACCCCTTTATTGGATTCTAACTCCTACTTGCTCTGATACCAACATCTATTAGACCCTGCTTTCGGCGTCTAACCCTTTTCATGCATGAATCATCAAAATTATCATCATCGGGTCGTCTTCTCAACACCTTACACATATACCTGCTTTGGGGATATTAGTATAACTTTTCTTATAGGCGTTCAACCTAGGGTTTCTTTAGATAGATGTAAAGAGCACTCCAAAATCTACAACTTTCATAAAACTTTATCTTCTGAAGGAATGGGACAGAAGATATGTGGTGAACAGTGACCTAAAAAGAGTTTTGGAAACACAGATTATGATTTACAGTTGCCATAACTTTATTTAGATGGATTGGATCAAGGTATTCTTTATATAGTTGGAAAGAGGATGTCAAGGTCTACAACTTCCATGAAGATCACAAAGGTTAATTCTATATTCTGAGGGGTCAACAATGTGACAAAAGATAACCATGAACAGTAACCCAGACGATAGCTTGAACAGTGGCACAGACGAAGTCTTGTGTAACACAGACGAAATCTGTGAGCAGTAACATAGACGATACGCTGTGAATAGTAACACAGACGAAGTCTGTGAATAGTATCGCAGACGATACTCTGTGAACAGTAACGTAGACGATACGCTGTGAACAGTAACACAGATGATACGCTTCGACTCATATTACTTCTTAACTCCTTCTTATAATCCTTGACCTTTGAACTATCCTCTGTAATCTATCGTCTTTGGTTGATTTTTTCTCTTCTATGTTTGACCCTTTCTTATCTGTGGTCTATCCTTTATGCTCCATCGTCTATGTGATGATGTTTCCTCTGTGTTCTGACGTCATCATAGATGATACTTCTTCATTCTATTCATCCTTCCCTCTATATTCTATCGTCTATGTGATGACGTGTCCCCTGTGTTCTGACATCATCACAGATGATAATTTTACTCTCTACTCATCCTTTCCTCTATGTTCTATCGTCTATGTGATGACGTGACCTATGTGTTCTGATGTCATCACAGACAATAATTTTACTCTCTACTCATCCTTTCCTCTATGTTCTATCGTTTATGTGATGACGTGTCCTCTGTGTTCTGACGTTGTCACAGACGATAATTTTACTCTCTACTTATCCTTTCCTCTATGTTCTGATGTCAGCACAGAGGATACCTCTACTCTTCATTCCTCTTTGCCTTTGTGTTTTGATGTTATCATAGAGGATACTTATACTCTTCAATCCTCCTTGCCTCTGTGTTCTGACGTCATCACAGAGGATTCTTCTCCCTTTAAGATTTTCTTGCCTCTGTGATATGACATCATCACAGAGGATACTTCTACTGAATTTCTCCTTGCGTTTACCTTATTTATTACAACACATTATTCTCCTTAACTACTATCATTTATTCCAAAATCATGTCAAAATCAATTAAACGTGATCAGTTCTCATTTCTCACTCCTCAAAACTTTATTTGCCTCAACACACGCAACGTGAAAAACTTCACCATGATCACAATCATGCATAGAAATATATATATATATACTTCATTCATTCCAAATGACTATTTTGCTTTACAAGGCTTTAATAACCTTACAAGTCTTAATACACCAGTACACTTGAGACTAATGCAACTTGACAAGTGGCTAAAGTCTTAGCTATCAAAAATCAATCCTAAGAAAGAACATTTGCAGACTGGGTGCTGCCTTGCATCCTGACTTACTCTTTTGTGCTTCACTTGAATTTGACAAAATTTAGAGGGGGCTGAGCTTAAAGCTTGTGGGTAGCAGGTTTATAAATTAGAGCAAGCAGAAAAACTTCTTACACAGATAAAACATATTTAGTTTCAAAACATGCATGCGTTCATCTTGACAAACAAATCATGAGCACATCAGAATGGTTTGGGTAAGTCTTCATTCATGACGCACTACACATTTCCATATAATGGTTCTGTGTAGCCGTAAACTTGATGGAGTCCTTGGAGGAGCTCCATGCCACTAGCGGGCAGGCGGGAGAAGCTTATTCTTGGGTCAACGTGTACGTAACGGTTCTTGAGGGACTACCACAAACCCACATAACAAATATATTTCATGATCTTCAAAACTTACAGCCTAAAATGGCAATTCTTGAAAGCTTGCTTTTTATATCCAAAACATGGTTTTATAAAGTATGCAACTTTTGAAGAAAACATTTTGTATGTAAAACATGCAGTAATACATGACACTCTGTGTTACACTAAACCAGAACATACAAATGAACATTTCTGCAGTAATCGAAATCATTGAAAGCAAAACATTTATAGCTTATTTCTTCATCATAAAACTGTAACCCACCTAAAAATCCTTGCTTGCTTAGGTATCGGACTTAAGGATGCCTTTCCTCTTGATTCCTTTGCCTCTCTTCAACCCCACCTTGATTTCCTTCATAAACAAAACACAACTCCTATTTAACAGAAATTCGAATTTGACTAACCCGTATAACACTTTCACTAAAATAAATTCTAGAATACTTAACCCATATATTTCTTTCTTAAGCTCCTTAAACCAAAACCTCTCAAACTCCAAGAGATAAAATGACTTACCTTGAATCCTCACCGATAATGAGATTTCTTGGCTTTAAAGAAAGCTCCTTCCTTCCTCCTTCTTTTTCTCCTCTTTGGTACACTCAGATTCTCTCTTTAAGCCTTAGAAAAATTGTGACCTAGTTCAAAGCTCTATTCTTTTCACTCCTCACGGAAACCTCTCTTCTTCTTTTCTTTTCTCTTCTTTTCTCTTCCATACACGTTTTCTACTCTCCTAAGATACAAGTCTACAATTCCTTTTTCCCAATGTACCTTTAATGAGTTCCAAAAGTCCACTTTACCCTTCCTTATAAGCTTAGGCTCTTTTGGTACATAAGTTACATGCCAAAAATGCCCTCAAT
>JANZXR010016482.1:0-15780 GCA_027575705.1 Erythroxylum echinodendron
AAACCAAACAAAGGAATAAGTAATAGGTGGGAATAGAAGGGTAATAGAATTTCTATTACCCTCAACCAAACACCCCATAATTCCTTAGGGTTCCTAGGGTTATAGGACAACGAAGTGAAAATTTCCAAAGTGAGCTCTTAATAGACAGGAAATTAGAAATGTATAAATTGGGCCCACTGGATTCTCTCAACTAGGTTTTCTACGCTCTGACGCCATTCTAACCTATCGTGTGTTTCAAAATCAAAATACCTAGGAACTACTATTTGTCTAGCATTCAGATATTGGAAACAAGTGCCTTCCTCGTCTGTGTAAATCAAAAAGGGAACTTTGAGGTTTGCTGCTCTGTTTCTTCTCTTACGTCCTGCAAATTGATTTAGTTCTGATTGCTCCCATCTGGTTGATTGTTTAATTCACAGCATATTTCTTATGAATAGGTAGAATTTGGAAGAAATTTAAAGGTTTGAAAAATTTTAGAGAGATGTGAGAGCTTTTATAAGTTTTAATTCTAGAGAGATAAAGTAAAAGTGAAAGCGAATGAAAAAGTGAAGTTAGAAATGAATATAAAGATGGTTGGATGGTAAAATGATAAAAATTTCCTTTGAAAATGTGTGCTCCCCATTCCTGCCCAGTCGTAAGCCATAATCGTGGCCTATAGTTTTCCACCACTTATTTTCACATTCTTTTCGAATTTGCTTCTCAATTCTTTTGTGGCCCTTTCATCTTTCTTTTACTTGCTTGCTCAATTATCCACTTTATCCCAAAATCTTATTCCTCGATTTTATTCAAAAAATAATCTTAAATAAGGAATTTCAAACATTCTAACAAAAATAATCAAAGGAACTAATTTTTCATGGGTTGCTTCCTATGTAGCACTTCTTTTAACATTGGTAGCTCGACACTCTTTTTATGCTCACGGTGGTTCGAATGAAGATTACAATGGTAATATAGTCACTAATCTCATACCTGAGCTACCATGATGCTGTTTCCACCTTCCTTATGATTCTCCTTTCCTCGACTTCTTCTACGCAAGTGCTTCTTCTTGAATGTATTCTCAAGATCTTTGATACCTTCCTGTTCTCCTCGAGGTTCAGGTTCTTTGATGTTCATTGAAGGTAATGGAGAACTGGAGTCTTTCCTTGACACTTGGAAGGTTATTTTCTCTTTTCCTACCCTCAGAGTTGGCTTACCCCCATCAACGTCAATGATTGAACGAGTAGTGGCCAAGAACGGTCATCCAAGAACTATCGAGATTTCCACATCTTCTTCAATGTCCAATATATAGAAATCTATAGGAAACGTAAATTTATCAACTTTTACATGCACATCCTTAATTATCCCCTTCAGTTGACGTATTATTTTATCAGTCATCTTTACTAACATCTTTGTGGGTACCAACTCTCTTAACCCTAACTTCTGACTAAAGGTATAGGGCGTCATGTTGATACTCGATCCCAAATCCACAAAATCCCTATTTATAATGACTCCATTGATACTGCAAGGAATATAAAAATCCCCTGGGTCCTCCTTCTTTTCTGCAATATTAGGATGTTCTTCTGATATTCACTCCTTGACCTTCTTCTTAACAGATTCCTTCAGTGTGAGCTTTGTTCATAGTTGTTCTGTCACTTCCTTGACCTTTTTTGATTCAATCTCCTTCAAATTCCTCACTACCCTATTTCCACTTGTCTTCTGCTGAGCAAAAATATGGTATGGGATTCCAGGTTAAGTTGCCTTAATTGGCTCGATTATAGGTTCACTTGGAAGAAATTCCTCAATTACTTGACGTTCTCCTTTTTCTCCTTTCTCATTCACTTATTCAAGTTCTTATTTTAGGTTTGAATGATAGCCAAGATCTATTATTTTGGATTAGACTTAGTATTGTTTGGAAGGGTTCCTACATTCTGAGAAGACATTGCCTCTGCTAGTTTACCTACTTGGACTTACTCAAATTTTCTTTCGAGCCTTCTATATGCATCCTCCATGCCTCCAATTTTATCCAAAATCTTATCCCACTTTGATTCCATTGAACTTACTTTATCTTATTGAAAGCTTGATTGTCTTTGTAGCTTGAACTATCCTCCAGTGTTGTTCGTCTAGAAGAAATTAGGTGATTCTTCTACCCAGGGTTATAGGTGTTGGAGTAGGGACTATTGCCCCCTCCTCATCCGTATTGTGCCCTTATATAATTTACTTACTCCTGATCACCTTCCATCATCAAATAACATTCCACGGTATCATGGTCTAATTGTCCACAGAGCTCACATTTAAGTTGTATGGCCTTCACTGGAGCTGAAGACGAAGCCTTAATGCTGTTAAGCTGTCTCGTCAAGTTGTCAATCTTCGCTTGCATTTCTATCGTCTGATAGATCGCCACAATTCCTTTTTTCTCTCTGAAGGTAGCAAGTTGCCTACCCCGCTCGTTCATAAATAAGTAGTTGTTGCTCGCCATCTCCTCTATCAACTCTTCTACTTGATCAACTGTCTTCCTCATCAACGATCCTCCTGAAGATGCATCAATTGTGCCTCTCGTTGGTGGGTTTACTCCATTGTAAAATGTTTGCAACAAATATTCCTTGGGTAGGTTATAGTGCGGGCACTTTCGTTGCAAATCCTTATATCTATCTTACGCTTCATAGATTGATTCCCCGTCACTTTGCTAGAAATTGGTGATTTCCTTGATGATATTTGTGGTCTTGGTCAAAGGGAAATACTCATCTAAGAAGGCACGCATTAGCTGGTCCTATGTCGTGATGTTGGCTGGGCTAAGGGAATGGTACCAAGCCTTCGCTCTATCTCTAAGGATAAAAGGTAATATCCAAATTCTAACTGCATCTTCTGAAATCTGATGATACCGAGAAGTATCACAAATTTGAGAAAGTTCACGAGGTGGGCATTGGGATCCTTGTTAGCCAATCCATAAAAAAGCACATTCTACTAAAGCATATTAAGGAGGCCTGGTTTAATCTTAAAGAAGCCTTCTTGAACAAGTGGCCTAGCTACTCCTTAATTCACTACATTGAGCCTCAGCCTCATGAAGTCTATTAAGGTCTGCTGTTGCTGTCTTTGGTTCGCTCCATTATCCATGTTCTGCTGAAATTTCTCGACCATTTTTGATTTCCCATCTCTTCTTCTTCTTCTCATCGAGCTTTCCCAAGGGTTTGTTATAGTCAATTGATATCTAAGTCTAAAGTTTCAGCTACACGACTCGAACCTCTCGTGACTATTGTGTTCATGTAAGAGCACAATTTCTAAAATAAAATGAAAGATCAAAAACAAAAATAAAAAACTAAACTAAACATCTTAAACTATATAGCTAAATTAATTGCCTCCCCGATAACAACACCAAAAACTTGATCATAGGTTTCGATATGACAAAGTTTTAATATTTTTAACCTCGATATTACCATAAGCGCATGGGTCGTTCATGTAATACCTAAGGTGTCGATCCCATGAGGAGGTTAATCTAATCCTAAAGTCTAAGGCTAGACTTAGTTCATAAAATTCAAAAAGAACAAAACTAAACAAGAAAATATTCAATCACGCAATTAATTCCAATAATCAAATTTGGGAAATATAAACAAGATAGAAATTGCACACCCAATCACAAATCAACCTAAAAAATACCAATTCAGAAAAAGGAGATTTTTATCTGACTTTAATAAAAACCTAATTGATTATGAAATTATTAAATTACCGGTTCTAGACGGTCCTAGAGTTGATTACTCTCTCTCGAGTTATAATCATTAACCCTAATTAGAATATAAGAAATTATAACCTCTCGATTCATAATTTATCCCAAAACCTATCTTAAGGTGTCCACTAAACTATTGAAACTTATATAAGATCTCTCGTTACACAAAGTTACCAATTTGATTTAATTCTTGATCGATTAAATTACCTAACTCTCGATAGCCTAATTTAATGATTTTTACTCGGTCTACCTTTCAGTTTGTTATCGAATTATGAAGTACAAAAATTGAATCACAAATAACTCAATAAAAACATAATAAATCCAGTTTTTTTAATATCAAAGAAAAATTCCCTAAGGTGAGTTTAGACAAGTATTCAATATTCAACGAATCTATCATCTATGACTATCTCAAATTCTATACAATCAAAAAGAACAAAATAAAACCAGAAATAGACTCATAATGGAATGATGGAGGCAGCAACAGAGAGAAACCTCCTGTCCCGAGAAGTACTTCGCGTAGGCTTCCGCTTTACGTCTCTGTTCCTTCGTTTCCTTCCTCAATCTATCGATAAAGCTCTCTAAGGTTTCAAGAATTGTATTATGCAAAAGCTCCAATCTTATGTTCTTTATGTTCTCTAAACACCTTGGCAGCCCTAGGTTTTTTGGGGTCTAATCCAAAAATCCCTCAAATTGATGTTTTCTCCTTTCTACACGTTTGTCCAACGTAATGCCAAGATCATGGCCTGTGGCAGAGTCTCTCTGTCACGATTGTGTCCTATTGTGCCATAATTGTGGGTCATAGTTTTAGCCCGAAAGTCTCCAAAACTCCTCCATTCTTTGACGTTGGCCCTGAAACACTAATAAACAAATCAAGGTACCTCAAAAACATAATATTTAAGCTCAAATACTTATACTAACCCATAAAAAACACTTAAACACATAAACTAACATAATTCAATCTTAAACGCATAGTAAACACTCAAATTAACACCTAATATATAATAGATTAAACTCTAAAACATGAAGCAAATCACACCTGTCACCAAGCCTACATCTTTGAATGAATAAGGGGTTAATCACCAATATGTCATAACCCTTGTTCAATAATTTCATTCAACCCACTATCATCTACAAATTTGAATAAAATAGTTCCATCCTCTCTTAACATAACCTTATCTAACCCTTTGATCCCTATCTAACTTTTGCCCATACATTAACCACTGGAAAACCTGGTATTTTATTCTAAAAAACCTAATTAAAGGTGAAGACCAAATTTGAGCCCCTGCCTTAAGAAGTTCAATCAGGGGATGACAGTGCCTTCATTTACTACATTTAGAAGTGCTTAAGGGACACTTTTTGTGCTCGGTAAATAAATTATTCTTCTAAGCTTCAGCAAAGTGAGATGCTTCAAAATTTTCCTTAACATTTGTAAATTTACTAGGGTTGTTCTGATTATTTAAAATTGTAGGCTTTCAAAGAAGAGTCTCTTTTAAGAGCACTGGGAATTCTTCTGAAGCTCTAGAAGACTCCCCTATCTCTTTAGTGGAAATCAAGGCTTTTGGGAGGCCCTCCATCTAGGTAGAAACCCCAATAAGGGAGGAGTTGGTAAAGCTATCAAATAGACCAAAATGGAAACAAACCAGAGGCGGGAAGAGAAATAAACAAAAAAGGAAAGAAATAAGGGTATAAAGGTAATAGCTGTTAGAGAGAAGGCAACGGAAAAAATTCTAGTGAGAAGGCATCTGCTCCTAAGGTTCGGTCCTATTTAAGTTAAAAATAATAAATTTTATTTATTTGATGACAAGAAAATGTTTATGGGAGAATTTGATATATTTTAATTGCAATATATTTTTAGAATGATTTTGAGAGTATTTAAAGTATGTTATAAGAATTTTTGCCTGAATTAGTACTTAATTTAGCTTATATATCTATGAATTAAGCATTTTCTTGAGGACAAAAAATGTTTAAGTTTGGTAGAATTAGATATGTGCTAATTACACTATAGTTTTAATATGATTTTAAGAGTATTTAGCTTATGTTTTGAGGATTATTATATGGCTTAATACTTAATTTAGCTTATATTTATATGACTTTAGAAAGATACAGAGGTCCCATATTACCATTATTCATTGTAGCTACTGAGGTAATTCCTCTACAGTGGCATCACATTAACATGTCAGACTTTGGTTGACATAATTGTGAAAGGGCCCTTTACACAAAAACTGATGAGGAGTTCAAGGGTGCCATTAACAGCTTGACAAGAGATTCATTAGCTAAGGCTGTTAGGGGAAAATAAAAAGCACTCATTTACAATGTTTAAGAAGTTTTAGACTTAGCATCATAGGGAGTAGATCTCTCAAATTATATCAAGATGTTTATAAATTGAGACATAGGTAATATGAGATGTTATATCTGTGTGGCACACATGGGCATCCTTACTAGACATGTATAAAATTGAATCCAACCACGAGCTACTATGAAGATTCAAATTAAATGGCTGTTTATAAAGAAAAGAAAGTCATAATAGACCCCTTTTTCCAAACATACAATCTAGGAGGGAAGAGTCATACAAATCCCTTATGGAAAGAAAAAGAAGCTAGAATAGATAAACCTACAAGACCACTTAAGTTCTAGTAAATACCTAAATTTCTATAATTATCATCATCACAAGGCAATGTTATAGAAGAAATAATCAAGTATCTTATGTCTTCTGTGTATGAAAAATTGGAAAATTGGATAATTTGGTAAAGCTTGAAAAAGTGATGTAGTCAAACCTTACATTAATTCATAATTTAGAGATGCAAGTTACCCAATTAGCCAAGACAGTAAGTGAAAATTTTCAAAGACAACCTTTTAGTAGTAAAGAGGTTAACCTTATAGATGAAATATGTTCCAATAACTTAAATATTAGTAAAACATTTGATAGTTCTGCTAGTAGTAAAAAATAAATGTAACCATAGGGAGAACTTAAGGAAGAGGAAGTGAATAGGGGAAATAAAAGTAGACTGATGCTATTCTCATCTTCAGCTAAGACAATCAAGATAGAAGCAAATTAATTTCGGCTTTATCTTCAAATAGCATTAGTCTCAAGTAGACACCTAAACCGTCTGTCAAACCCAATATGCCATTTATTCTATACCCTTAATATTTAATGAAGTCAAAAGATGAAGATATATTTAAGAAGTTTGTAAAGATTTTTAAGATGTGTCACATCAATTTACCCTTTGCTAATGTATTAGATCAAATATCATTGTTTGCAATATTTTTTAAGGTAATTGTATCCAATAAAAACAAACTTGAGGAATATGTTATATTATTTTTTAACTAAGTAGTATAAGATGATCCTACAAAACACGTTACCTTCAAAGTTAATGGATTTAAGGATTCTTGTGTTTCCTTAAAATTTTGGTGCTTTAAATGATTATAATTGTTTATATAATTTAGTTGTTATTGTTAATCTAATTCCTCTATCTATTTTCAAAAAGTATGGAATTGAAAAACTTAAGCCTACCACAATTTCATTCTTGTTAGTGGCTCAGTCCATTTGATATCCAATTGGGGTAGTGGAACAAGTCATCTCTCCTTCTAAATTTTTAATTAAGGACAAAGAGTATGGAAATAGGGTATCCATCATCCTAAAGAGATCATTTGTGGCTACTGAAGGGACAATAATTGATGTATCTGAGGGTAGGATGACATTAAGGGTTGTGAATGAAAAAGAGGAGTTTACTATATTCAAGGCCTTAGAAAGGCCTAATTTTAACTATACATGTCACAAGATTGATACTATTGACTACATTGTATAGGATACACTGCCTAAAGTTACTATATGGACCTTTTAAAAGCTTGTTTGGCTTTAGGAGTTAATGATAAAGTCAATTGTGCTTTTAAGGCTATAGTTCTCGATTTTTTGTTCTTTTTAGGATTTAAGAGAAGAAAAGCCTAAACCCTTCAATCTATACCCAAAAAAACACCTATACTTAAACTAAACGAGTTGTATCTTTATTTATGCTATGTATATACCTAGGAAAAGGTAATACTTATCCTATTATTATTTCTCCTTATTTGAGTTATGTGTAGGAAAACAAGTTGTTTAAGGTTCTAAGAGAGAACAAGATGATGATTACATAAATCATCTTTAATATTCATAAGATTAGCCAATGTTTATATTATCATTAAATCCTTATAGAGGATAACTGTAAGCCCAGTATAAAGAATCAACAACGACTTAACCCGAATGTGAAAGAAGTTATGCACTTTAAAGTAATTAAACTCTTAGATGCAAGAATCACATGCCTTAATTTTGAAAGTATTGAGTGAGTCCTATGCATGTTATACTAAAAAAAGAGGCATGACCATAGTGACCAATGAGAAGGATGAGTTGATCCCTACTAGGACTATCAGTAGGTGTCAAGTGTGTATGGGTTATATGAAGTTAAACTTCAACTATAAAGGATCACTTCTATTATTAAGTAACTAGATGTTAGAAATATTGGTGGGGCACGAATTTTATTACTTCCTTAATAGATAATCATGATACATTCAAATTTTAATTATAATAAAAGATCAAGAAAATACAACTTTTTTATGTCCTTATAGATGCCTTTTGAATTGAGTAATGCTCTAATCATTTTCTAACATTATATAACAACTATTTTCTTTGATATATTGGAGAAATCAATCAAAAATATTCATGGATGACTTTTTTATTTTCTTTTTTTATGCTTGTGTTGCTTAATATGAAACAAGTGTTGCAAAGATGTGAGAAAATTAATTTAGTACTTAAATGGGAAAAATGTCATTTCATGGAATAAAAAAGAATTATATTGTAATATAGGATTTCCATAAATGGGATTAAGGTGGATCGAGGTCAAGTGAAAGTTATAGAAAGATTACTAATCTTAACTTTAGTCTATACAGTCTAAAGTTTTCTTAGACAAACTGATTGATGTGAAATAAATCAGAATAATACTAAAAAAATCACTTAAGGCAAATGCACCTTTTTTTCTATAATATAACTTAATACTAACTATTTTCATACAAGGAACATAATTACTAATATTAATTATTTTCAGGTTATCTAATACAATGAATTGAATGATTAGGTAAAAAATAAAATTTACAAAAATAATAATTTAGAAACACTAAATCAAAGGCGATGATTAATAATAGACAATCACTCAATAAATAAAAAACAAATGAAGAATCCCCCATAGACCTTTTATTTGCTTAAATATATCCTAATTTAATGTTTGATTCTATACGTTTTAAACTGGTATGAATTCCAAAGTTACAATTATATTCTTTCTCAAGATGTATAGCCTCTATCCTTAGGTTTATTTACTTAAACCTTCTAATTCAAACTCTTAAAAATATATTAGTTCATCTTATAAATTCCTATGATACTTTTGACGCCAACCTAAGAGATTTATGTGTCTTTATCGCTAGGGTTCCATATAACTATTACTATTTATGCTTTGATCTAATCATACATACGATTTCACATTCCCTATATATGAAATTTGATATAGAATCTTTTGTAATTGCCACTTCAATTCAACATAATATGTAAACATAAGTAATTCCTATGATATTTTTAACACCAACCTAGGAGATTTGTATGCCTTTATCTCTAGGGATCCATACAACTATCATTACTTATGCTTTGATCTAATCATACATATGATTTCTCATTGCCTATATATGAAAGTTGATATATAATCTTCTGTAGTTTCCACTTCAATTCAACATAATATGTAAATATAAGTAATTTAAACAAAAAAATCTTTTGAAATAATGAAATCAATAAAAAATAGGTCTAAATATACCACATAATTTTATATCTCAATTTCTTTATATTCAAATAAGATCCCATAATAAACAAGAAAGAACATAAGAAATAAGGTTAAATTCTTATGGCATGAATCTTGAATGAACTTGATGAATTTTCTTATTTTTCTCTCTAAGAAGTTTTTCTTCTAATCCTAAAATCCTTTTATCAGCTTTTAATAGCTTTGTCGTTGTTTAAAAATCCTATTTTGGTTTTCTAACCTCCACTTTTAAATGAAGAATCTTAAAAACTATAAACAAAATGGGCTCAACATGAGACCATGTTAGCTCTAACGTTGCTGTACACCTGCAACATCCCACTACCATAGGGTACATACCCAAACTTTTAGGAACATAACCTATGATAATGGTATGTTGGAGCAATAACAAATCCAACTTAGACATGGCATCATCTAACGTACTCGAAAATCACTAAATTTTTTTAAACATTCACTTCATTCATTTATAAAGCTTACATTGTTTCCTTCAAACAAATATTTACAAAACCTTATACAGGTTCTAGCAAAACTACAAAAAAAAAAAAACTATATCACTTCTGGTTTCAGCTGACAGACCTCTGAGACATTTCTCTATCCAAAAGATTCCTTAAGTCCTGACTACGGAACTAGGTCTCCTGTCTCGTACCTGAAAAGCCACATTGCAATTTTTGATGAGTTTTGCAAACTCAATGAGTGAATCATCATTGATGAATTCACCGGATTACATATACACATCACATAGATCACAGATATTTATTCAGAACATATAATTATTTTTCAGATACTCAGACATCATGGCATGACATATGGTTACTCATTATAGCTTTGCAAATCATTCATGAATTTCAATATTATATGAACACTACATGCATGAGACTCATATTCGTTCTTATTATTGTAACTGAGTACCTATCAAATACTTATACAAAGATTGGCCTATAGGGCTCAGTCAGAACAGAATCATGGAGCATAGCTCTATGTGCAGAACATATATCACGGAGCAAAGCTCTACTTGGAAGCGCTTCAAACTGGCTGCTCAAATCACAACGCCTTTATCTGAGCATGCATTTTATGAAATGCATCAAATACTGAATATGTCATATATTACAATCTTATGCAAATTCTCAGACAGTGTTTTTCATAATCATCGGACCTAATTCTGGCATTCAACTTTTGTTGAGAATCAAATGTCATTCAAAAATTCATATCAAATCAGAACACTTCCAACATATTCCCAACTATTAACTCCTCAGACCTCAGGTCTGGAATCCAGAAACAACACACAAATAGTTCAATAATATTGGAAGTTTAACAAATCAAATTAAATTCAAATCAAATCAATCCTAGGAAATCATCTAGGTTGACTCACAGTATGCTCTAAGAAGTTATTGTCTGGATGGTCCGGCAATGTTCAACTAGCGTCCGATATGCTCTTCTAAAACATACACAACACATTCACAAATGTCACATTTTTGCACAAATTTACAAGTATTCTTTTATGCACATCAATGTATAGAAAGTATGCACAATACATGTTCAATGACAAATCCGAGTATCCTATTATAATTAACATCACCAAATCGATCAGATATCAAATCCCTCATTAATATCATTTGGTTCTTATAATTTGGACCAAAATAAAACAATGTGAAACCAATATCATAACCTGATTTCCTACTTCAGATTTTCTACCCATATGATTTTGGGTCAACTTTGTATAATTAATCTGATAGGGTAAATGACAAAATTAGGCAAAACTTCCTGCTGAAAAGTTGTTCTACAGTGTCTTAAGTTTCTAATTACTTCAAGATCATCCAATTTGATTCAGTATTCAATGAATTATGTATAAAATACCACAGACTATGCACATTTGAACTTTTGGCTAGTACATGATCATACCCTCCAATTGTACAACTCATATATTTCAGCTCAGATATCCAAAAATTTAAAACTTTATACCAATTTAAAGCTAAGAGAATAATATAAAATTTAGTGAAGACAACTTAGCCTAATTAGGCTTACATCAATACAGTTTATTCAATAACAACAAAACAAGATTTCTGTCCCTGGTAGTGCTACAGCCTAAGCTCAGACTCAATTACATGCCAATTTTGAAAATCATAGGTACAGAATGAACATTATACTTCTTCACAAAAGTTGTATATATATGTCTCTAGTTTAATATGAATTAAAAATAAACTGATTTAGATATCCACATCTCAAGTTATAATTATAAAAACGAGCATTATCATGAAAATTTCTAGTTCATAACATTCCAGCAGACTTTTACACTTTCATCCTATCAATCATTTTCAAAATAAGTCAGATAGATCTAAGTTTTTCTGGAGAGAAAGAAAAATGTCTTAGGAATCCATTGATCTAAGTTTCAAGTCATTTGGAGTTCGGATGAAAAAGTTATAGCCAAAAGACTTAAGGCTGTTCAATGAAATTCTCAATCACCACCTTTTCTCTCTCTAAAACGCAGACTTCATCTTCCTCACCGAACTGCACTGCTATTCTTCTTCTTTTATTTCCTTCTGTTCATGCCATTTTTGACTCACAACCAACCATTTTCAGACAATACTTCCTTCTAATAAAATGTTCCTTTATGTCTGAAGTTTCTAACGCCATCAAATGCACTCATTTTGATCTAGTATTGTGCAAATTATGATCAAAATACTTCATATTGCTCCTTATATCTCCACATAGTTCTACTCTCAACTTCAAGCTAACTTTCAGAGCTCTTATGGATAGAATTTCAATCCAAATTCTATTAGAAAGTTGTAGACTTATGTTTCTAGTTTCATATGAACTAAACATCAACTCATTTGAAAATCTATATCTCAAGATAAGATCAAAATACAAAAGCATAATTCATGAAATTTCTCCAGTTCAAGATTTCAGAACAATGTCCATTTCACATCATTTTCATATAATTCATTTTTCTCATCACCAAAACTACTCTTCATGCATGTATTCACTTCGAACATTACAACATCATCAAAATCAGACACATAATATCCAGAAAACTAAAACCCAACTTACTCTAAACCAGCTCATAACTCAAGATTAAAGTGAAACATCTACAAATAACAACAATGCATCACTTACTTGTTTCTTCTGAAAATTTTCCAAAAATAGGAAGAGCAATGAGGGATTTCGGTGGTGGAAGGACAATAACACAAACACATGCAGATGGTGGTTTCGGTGAAACAATGCAAAGACTTCCTTTGAATCTTGCCACCTGTTTTTTTTTTTTGACATTGCATGTGTGACACTTGTCACTATTCCCATGTACCACTTGTCACATAACTATGCTGGCATATGTCACTTAGCTATTTGTTTCTTTTTCTATTTATTTTTTTCCAAAAATACCCCAAATTTTCTAAAATAACCAAAAATTCCGAAATAATACTAATAGTCTCCAAATAAAATTTTCAGCTCAAAATAATTTACCAAAAATATAAAAATATCCAAAATATACCAAAATTGCCAAATCATAATTAATACACTCCAATTTAATCCACAATTTCTACTTATAATTCAAATTTACCCAAAAATGCCAATGAATGCATGTACAATCATATGAATGTGCAAAATAAATGTGTATGTCACAATTAACTTATGCATAAGGTGTATTTTCCTAATTTCACAGAAATTTCTCATAATTATTTATTCTAGCCTTAACATGGGTAACGGGATGTTACAACACCTCTCTTAACTTCTTTTCTATAATAATTACTACCAATATAAGTTAGGATCATTTGGTCATGCTTCCCTTATATTGGCTAATATAGTTAGAACACCATAGGATGTTAGCAGACTCCTATAAAAATATAATGACCCTTTTGCTGAACACAGAAGGATTATGGATCAATGTACCAATCGTATTGTTCAATTAATAAATTATCCCAAGAATGGAACATGGCATGTTTGAAACTTAGGAAGTAAAACAATATCATGATGAAATTATGTTTTGAGTCTTTAACCTAAAATCTACTAAATATTTTTTGAAATTAAATTATATTTATTTCTAAGTAAGGTAAGGAAACTTACCATATAAAGTACATAAAGAAGAGTTTCACAAAGTGATCTTAAAAAACTTGTCTATTACCAATATAATGACAACATGTGGTAAGTTAAATTGATAAGTGTTAGCAATAGGGTGAAGTGAGAAGATAAAAAGTAATTGTTTTCCCTTATTCCTCTTAATGTTTCTTGCTCTAATTTCTTTATTCTCTATCGGTGTTGTCTCTTCTGATTGATTTCGCATGATCAATAGATTCTTGTTGTTGTAGTTTCCCAATTTTAATTTCGCATGATTGATTGAATTACAATTTGCTTAAGCTATTGTTAACTATTTCTGAACTCATTGTGTCCAATTTCGATTATTTGATTTCTCATCCACTAATTTTTATTCCAAAGATCCCTCTTTCTTTCTTTAATTTTTCTTTCGTGGATTTTCTTTTACCTTGAATTAGATGCTAACTCCTTCAATTTCTCATTCTCTGGATTTTTCTTCCTTTAGGGAAATAGTTCTTCTTCTCACTTGATTATCCCTTCATTTGGAGCAATCAACTAGAGTTCGATTAAAACTAGCTAAGATTTTTTTCTAATGCCTATTTTGGATTGTTCTCCTCTACTTTGTAATGTGCTTCTTTTCTGGATTGGATTTTTAATTACTTCTCGTTCCCTTTTAAATTGTTCTGGTTGTTTTCGTATTCCCCCTTTTTCTTTAGTTAATTTAACTCCTTGTATGTTGTGGAAGGTTCCATATGTGATTGATTATTAGGTTGATTTGGAGGTATAACTTATTTTTTATGATAATTTCTCGGATGTTTCCTAATATATGGTATTCCAGTGTTTTGTTGTCTTCTATTCCTTTCTTTCCAAATCTCGTAGGTGAATAAATTAACTACTAGCTTAGTTAGTGTCGTCTCACTAACATTACTATTCATTATTAGGATCTAATTGATAGTGCCTTCCATTTTAGTGGGTTTAAAAGTATAGTTAAGTCTTTGTGTCTTATTATCTCGTAACTTTCTAGTATAGTCGCATGAGAAAATAAGTGATATTTTAATTTATTGAATGAATTACAGAGCAAACATTGTGTAAAGAGTAGGGAACTTGTTTTTAATGGTTAGCCATATTATAAAGGCATGTTTTGGTACTTTGATTTTGAACCAAATTATTTCATGCCATAATACCTCTTAACTTAGTGAATTGAAGAGGTTTATGAAAGATCCAACTGAGAATCTCTTGTAGAAATTACTCTATTCTTTTTTTCTTAATTGGGACTATATGTGGGGATGAGATGGAAGATAAAATTGAGATTCCTTGTTGGACGCATCCATTGATTGTTTAGGATAACTACACTAACCTTAGAATCCTTAGGGAGAGCATGCTGAAAGGAATTGAAATTTAGTAAGAGATTAATGGGTCCTTTTTCGGTCTAATTATCAAACAAAATATCGTTTTGTTTTCCATTGCTTATTATGTGTTTAATTTCCATCCTTCTTCTTTCAGGCTCAAAATATATTTTGTGGCTAAAGAGAAGTTGGATAGAGGCTTCATTGTCTAAAAGTTTTCGTCTCTTATATAGTCTTCATTCATCCACTTTACCTATAAGTTTTCCTTCTCGTTGTATAGACCCCAAATCCTTTTTTCCATTAGTGTTTTATTCGTAGTTTTTAATGTTTTCAGTCCTAACCCTCCTTGGCTTTTAGATGTAGAAACTTTAGACTATTTGTGTTAGACCCGGTTTCCCGAGCCTAACTCGGACTTGCTTACTTGCTCTGATATCATACATGTGAGACCCCATTTTCGGAGTCTGACTCTTACTTGCTTATTCATGCTTTGATACCATAAATCTATCGGGCCCTGATTTCGGAACCTAAGTCCTCAAACATTCTTTCCTCTGGGTTCTGATTCGTCGTAGAAAATGCTTAACTCTTACATCCTCTTTGCCTCTGTGTTATGACGTTAGCACAGAGGATACTTCTACTCTTATATCCTCTTTGCCTCTGTGTTGTGACGTCATCACAGAGGATACTTATACTCTTATATCTTCCTTGCCTATGTGTTATGACGTCATCACAAAGGATACTTATACTTCTAAATCCTCAATTCCTCTGTGTTGTGATGTCAGCACAGAGGATACTTATACGCTTTTAAGCTTTCCTAGCCTCTGTGTTTTTCCTTAGCATCTTTCTTCTTCGATGCAATCCATAATCCCTTTTTGACATCTCTCATTTATTCGAA
>JANZXR010016573.1:0-15768 GCA_027575705.1 Erythroxylum echinodendron
TATGTATGTAGCCGAAGCTACCCTTTCATTAACTCTCAACAAAATGTTAACAAAAGATAAGTACTTCCTTCTCGAAGCAATCACAAAGGAACTCCCTACTCGAAGCCCTTACAAGGAACTCCCTAACCGAAGCCCTTATAATGAGAACTCCCCAAAAGCTCTCAACTCTCAAAACTCTTTCCTCTAAGTGATTTCTCTCAATGAGTGAATTCTTTCTTAATGATCGAATGAATAGCTCTCACCTCTAATGAGCTATTTATAGGCTCCACAAGATGACTAAGGTAGAATCCTAATAGAACTCTACTAGCTAAGATCACGATCTTAACCCATCTTAGCCTTATCAGATTACATCAATCTAACCAATATATGACATCTTCATCCAATTAGGACTCTATCCAATAGGATTGAGTTACATCACATTAACAAGATAAAAGATTAACCTATTTAGGAAAGATTATCCTTCCACGAAGATCTCCTCTATCTTCAGATGATTCTTCCCGTGATCTTTATCTCTTAAAGATGATGTTCCTCTACTGTGACCTTATTCGCCACGTCATCATGTACTACATCATCCACAGTTGCCACATCACTGCTGGTGTGTTCTCCCAGTCACCAAAGCCTATCCACACATAGGTCCATTAATGCACGTCTATGGACAAGTCCATCTTCCATGATCCAGCTCACTCATGGTACAGTCTGGTCACTCTATGACTAAGTACAAGTCATAACCGAGTTAGCATAAAACCTCGCATATTTTATATACCTTTGACCTGCCTCGTCGAAGTTAAGTGTTTATGCACATTTCCTCGCTCATATGCTTTCATGCATCCTCACGGGGTCTCACAGGTCTTACTACTCCAATTCCGGATGGCCTCGCATCCGAATCTCATGTCTTGTCGAAGATTTCCGCCAATGCACGCCTACACGTGCCCACGCGTATCAAATCTCGCCAACTCGCAAGACTTCGCCTTATTCCCACGTCAACACGCCTTCCTCGTGCCAATTTGCGTGCCAAACATTGACTAAGGCTCGCCAACACTCACAAGATCCCGCAGTCTGGACTTAGGGGTCTACTAGTTGTTGCCTTCATTACAGGAACATATGCCGTGTTATTTCATACATCGTCTTTAGCCATTTCTACTTGTGTCCTTGGCTGCTTCTTCATCTCATTCTGCTACATTTGGATGTTAGACTTTCTTGACGATTCCCTTGAAAAATATTTAATTATATTATTTGCTTTTTGAATAAATGATCTGTTAAATTACGTAATTTGATCTAGATAAAGATAATAATGTGGCCCAATAAATGATCTAAATCAATGGGTCGAAGTTCAGGTAGAAAATGGATTCCGATTCTTATGGATCGGACCTATATCGATCTTGTGATGGGGACGTCCAATATGCATGAACAGGATCTATATAGATATATAGACTCATGGAGCCATACATCTCGATCGGAAAAGAATCAATAGAAAAAGAAAGAATCAGAATTAATCGCTATAGTTCTTGAAACAAATGAAAAGGAAAGATGAAACATAAATCATGGATCAATTAAGCCCTTTCGGGAACTTGCTTAAGAATAAGAAAGAGGTAAATACGATGGAATAGGGTTTGATCCTATTTATGGGGATTCTGTAAATATTCCATTCCAAAAAAAAGAGAAAGTTCGAAACAATTGGGATTTTTTTTATATAAGGAACTACTGAACTCAATCACTTGCTGCCATTACTCTTCAGTTTTCTGTTGAGGTCTATCCTATAGAGGTACTCAAATTGGATCAAAGGTCGATTTCTAGATTTCGTCATAAACCTAATTGGTTACTTCTAATTACGTCAATTAATAGTTCAAACCACACTCAAAAGTAAGGCATTTCCTATTTGTATAGGAACTTCTGTACCAGAAATAATGGTATCTCCAATTATAGCCCCTCTGGGATGTAAAATATATCTCTTCTCACCATCCCCATAGTGTGTGAGACAAATGTATGCATTTTGATTAGGGTTGTATTCTATAATTACGATTATACCATATATGCCTTTTTCATTGATACTATATATAAAGGTTAAGGTCTCCTCCAGTTGCTCATATCAATCATAAGCAAACGGATCCTCTGACCTATTAAGAGAGCTTACGTATTGAGAAAACTGTAAAAAGGCCTAAACCAAGTGTCGGGAAGCATAATCCGTAAAGGTCCTGGGAGGTTGAAGCTCATTTTGGCCTCGAAAACTGCTTCGAAAGCTTAAATGGAATCGAAATTAGGTATTCTGCATTTTCTTCATTTTTAACCCTTTCATGTACGATCCGGGTTACGTAATAAGGTTTATGCTACGTGTTACACAAGGTATCAGAGTGGTTGCGTGATCGGGTTGTGGGAAACGAAGGTTTTTCGATTTCCATCCATTATGGTTTTCTTCAGTTTTTGATTTGTTTTTCAGTTTTTTGCGTATATAATTACGTAAAAGTAGTATACATACGACTAGCTATGAAAAAGGGGTCAAAAAAGGGGAAAAAAAAAAAGGGGCTCTGGGGTTGCCAAAAATTGCCCTCCGATGCATCAGTGCACGCACCCGACGGTGTTACAGTACTGACAGATTTACGATACGGCTGGCACGTGCATTGTATGCGCCAATCGGGTGCCTCCAAGTGGCACTAGGCATCGGAGGATGCATGCATGCACCCCACAGGACCTGCACTACCACAAGCCCGTGACGACTGGTGCGTGAGATGCACGCTCCATATTCGTGATTAAAAAAACAAAACTTAAAAATTTTAGATTCCCTGTAAGGGTGCTTTGAGGTGTTTTGGGTCAGTTTCTGAATCCGAAAAATTTATAAAGTGAAAATTTTCATTTTTATGGATTTATTACATTAGTAATAAATTAAAGTTTAACTCTAGAAAAAAGAATTAAGGCGTTCTAAATTTGATTTGAGTGAATTTTCATGCTTCGGGCATTGCATAAGGGAGATACTTCAAGTTTTCGTGTCTTGAGTCTCATGTTCAGCGTTCAGGATCGAATGATAGTTAATCGGAAAAGGAATAAGGACATTCTAAAGCCATTTTTGAGTAAATTTTCGTGCAAAAAACTTGCCATAAGGGAGATACATGAGGTTCTTGTGTCTCGGGCGATTAGTTCAGTGTCTAGTAATGCATGATAGTCGCTATACTGAAATTTTTCTTTTACGAAAGTCTCAAATGGAGTTTTCAGAGAATGTCTTCAATACGAGTGTGTGACAATGAGACTGTGCATTCAGGTTTTTGCATTTATTGAAGTTACATTGTCACATACCATATGACCATAAAGAATGTGAGGATAACATAAAGATGTATCCCTTGTGTTTGTGGACTTTTTGAGTGCTGATGAGAATGTAGTCACCAAAGTGGCCTTTTAAGTCAGTATTTTGAATTGTTCTGCTTGCATGTAAGGGGATGTCTCTAATTTTATGTTTGGTTATTATGCCCAAAGGTGTTGGCCTTACATAACGTTTTGAGATGTTCATAAAGGCATTAGATGGAAGAAAGTTGTTGCTCAAATGATCTATTCACCCAAAGGTGGTAGTGTCGTGAGAGTTGATGGTTTATACTTTGATCTCTTTTATGTGGAGGTCTAATTGCATTTATTATGTATTCAGCCCAAAGGTGTTTCATAATATGTGTGATCAGATTTTCAATAAAGATACTATTTAATGGCTTTGAGTATCGCTATTGTCCTATATTTGTGCTGATTTAATCAAAGTTACTTTACAATCACCTTTTCGATCAATAAAATCATTATTACTATTGAAACCCTAATCGGTTTCAATACAAAGAAAAGAACTGAGGATGTATTAAATGCTATGGAAATAGCTGAGGATGATTTGGCTATACAAAAGGACAAGCCATCTCTACCTACGTTGATGAGCTCGAAAGCTCATAAAGCAGCCCATGAAGCCCAAGATTGGTCTGACAGATTAAGTCTTATGACCATTAAGAGATCCATACTTAACCATCTACTTAGTGGACTTCTGGATATAGACATAGCAAAGTAATTTCTTCGTAATATCTCCCAGAGGTACAAAGTCTCACCTAGTGTTGAGAACAATGCCTTAATGAAAGAATTATTCTCTATGAGGTATATGAGAGAAGGGGGAGTAAAGAAGAACATATCAAGAATGATCTATCTTCACATTAGACTGAAGATGTTAAAAATTCCTCTTCCTGGTGTCTTCATAATTCACCAAACTCTGAATACTCACCAAACTCTGAATACACTCCCTCCAGAGTTTAGTAATATGGTGATGACATATTATTGGCAGGATGAGGAATGAGATTTCAATGCTTTGATTGCCCATTGCGTTGTTGAGGAGGAGAAACTCAAGCTTGCTACTCCTATAACTCTCGAAGCAACTAAAGGGGAGGCAAAGATGAAACCCACTAAGATCAAAGGTAGAAAGACTAAATCTTCTCCACATACTGATGCTAGTCAATCCAATGCTGGTAAATGTCCTAGGGACATAAAGTAACCAACAGTATAAGGTCTAAAAAAGAAAGACTATGACCACCAGATAACTCCTTGGCTTGTCAATTTATGAATCTCATTTAAGATAGTCGCATTAAGTATTTGGTGACTATATAGTGGAACTTCTGATCAAGGTACTTCCACAATGCAAGGGTTTATATCCAGGATAAAGCCAAATAAAGGAAAGGAGGAACTGATAGTTTACAGCAATGAAGTGGAAGTAATATCTATAAGGAATGCATGTACTGAAATGTGTTGCAAGGTTCATTTTGGGTTTTACACGCCACATTTTATATGTGATCTTTGGATCAATTTGGACAAAGAAAGTTGAAATTTTGTATTTAATACTTCTGTTACACAGTTGTGTTTAATGCAAAACATAATGGTATAACTTTCTTGTCATATGGTTTGTATAAAATGTGTCTTACCCTGAATTAGATATATTTTTCTTCGTATCTTGCTAAACAAGTCATGAAATGAAGGACCCTAATGAATGAAAAGTCATACATGGTTTGATATAAAAGTTTAAGCCATATTTCCAGAGCTAGGGTTGAGAGATTGATTAAGGAAAACATTCTCTCAATTATAAATTATAATGATCTGGAAACATGTGTTACTTATTACAGGGGTAAGTTGACCAATAAGGAAGAAGGGTCAACTCGAGTTTCTGACTTGTTGAGTCTAATACATACGGATATCAGAAGACCTTATACAATTGCATAGTACAATTCCACATGTATTCTAATATTTGTTAATGATTATTCCCATTACAGTTATATGTTCTTGGTTAAAGATTGAAGGCTGAGAACTAATTAGAAAAATCCATTCAGAATGTCAGATCTGACCGTGAAGGAGAATATCATGGCAAACATGGTGTTTTAGGACTTGAAAAGGTCCTTTTGCTGGATATATGGAATCAGTTGGGATGGTGACTTAATTTACTATGCCAAGTAGTCTTGAGCAAAATGATGTATTGCTGAAAGGCATAATCGCACCCTAAAGGACTTGTAATAGTCAATGCAGAGTAGGACTAATATACTTAATTATCTAAAAGTATGAAAAACTAGACTTGCACACATTTGTGTATGAGGCTACTCTATCGAGGTAGTATAATCCTTAAAAAGAAAAATTACATGCTCATTATGCTCATCACTATTTAGTAAGTTATCCTGACTACTCTAAAGACTACAGATCTTACTGTAGAGAAGGAGGGAACAAAATAGTAGAATCACAAACAACGAAGTTTCTGGAATACAATGTCTATAATGATGGTGGGCCCTTTGACCCTTCGGATGATAACAGGGTGGATACTATAATTATTATGTACCAGTTACTCATATAGTTAGATACGATAGATCTAGGTCTTTGTACCGTGCCTGTACAGGAACAAGAACCTATACCTATATACACAGAGGTTCCTACAGGTACAAGATCTAATACAGTTATGTAGATCTACCAGAGTGAGATAATCTATTATCCCATCTGATTACATAGTCTATAAGGTGAACAGGACTATGATATTAGACATGTTACGAATCCAGTTGCTTTTACAAAAGCTATTTTTGAACCCAACGTGAAATTTTGGTAGGATGCAATGACTGATGAGATGCAAGCTATGGAACATATTAAGGTCTAGGAGCTAGTTGATTTTGAAGCAGAACTGCAAAAACTATCATTTGTAAATGAAGTTTTAAGACCTAAAGGATTTCAGGATAAAGTTCAGGGGTTTATGGGCTCGCTCAGTTGCCTGTTGTTTCACTCAGGGAGAAATGTTAACTTTAATGTTACTTTTTCTCTCATATCCTTGAAGGATACATTTTGAGTGATTAAGGCAATTGTAGCTCATGATGATATAGAATTACATCAGATAGTTATCAAAATCGCTTTCTGAATAAAGACCTTTATAAAGTGTTCTATATGGTACAACCTGAAGGATTTCAGGATCCAGATAGAACTGACATAGTTTGTACATTATACAGATCAATATATGATTTACATTAAACCTCCCAAAAGTGAAACCTTACAGTTGATGAGGTTGTTACCTCTTTCAGCTTCATAGAAAATAAAGTTAAAAAGATGCTTGTACCATGAGGTCAAGGAGAGCAAAGTTATCTTCCTATTACTGCATGAGGATGATATATTGCTCACATCAAATTACTTAACCATGTTGTATAAGGTTAAGCAACGTTTGGTCAAAAATTTTGACATAAAGGACTTTGGTGTGATATCTTTTGTCTTAGGTATTCAGATTCACCGGGACAGATCTTAACACTCATCATACCTCTCACGGAGTGCATACATTGAGTATTTGTTACAAATGTTTAATACGGTTAACTATAAACTTGTCGTAGCTCCTGTCTCTCATAGTGAGAGATAATCTTTGGTAAAGTATCCAAAGAATAAAGTAAAGAGAGAGGTTATGAGGAATGTTCCATATTCTAGTATAGTTGATAGCCTGATGTATGCTCAGCTATGTACTAGGAAGGACATTGCATTTATTATTTAACTGTTTGGTCAGTATCTGGTTAACCCAGATGTAGACTATTGAAATGCAGTCAAACGAGTATTGAGATATTAAAGGGAATGAAGGATTATATGCTGACATATAGAAAAGACAACAAACTAAACCTCGTAAGGAATTCAAAGTCAAATTTAGCTATGTGTCCAGATGATTGAAAGTTCACTTAAAGTTATAATTTTTTAAGTTAGAAAATGGTACAATGTTGTGGAAGAGTGTCAAGTAGACATGAGTGACTTCCTTAACCATGCATGCATAGTGCATGCTATAGGGCTGCACCATAGACGATTTAGCTCAGAAATTTAATTTCTGAGTTGTCTGTGGTTGATTTAGTGGCTAGACCCATTCGGTTATAATGTGATAATGATAGAATCAAAAGTAGAATTAAGCTTGTGATGTAAAGAACATTAAGAGAGGAATGAGATATTTGTATTATACGAATCACAGAATGATGACACCAGCAGAGTTTTCAGGAGTCTGCCTACACTCTTCACTCACAAATTCAGTACATCATTCCTTGCCCTCCTCTCCTTCTCTTTCATGCTATTAATATACTGTAATTGGTAAAAAACATGTAACAACTTTGTAACAAACTTGTCACACTGTCACTAGCAAATTATAACAACCAGCCGTGTCAATCCTCACGCACGCTTTCTTATTTCCTTCATGCAACTGATTCTTCTAGATATTCATAGTGGACCCAGCTCTCGAAAATCCCCTGGCCTTTTTCTTCTGAGACACAAACTGTATTGCTGGCCTACTTAGCTTGCTTGGCCCATCAATACCCCTGGCATCAAAAGACACCTTGTCCGCAAGGTGGAAAGCTGGAAAAACATCTCGGAGTAGCTGCTATGGTTCCCATGTGGCCTCAAAAGAAGGAAGATGTTTCCATTTGACAAGCAATTCAGTATCAGCTCCAGAACCACGTGTCTCCAAGATGGACTCGGGTTCAACATTCCAATCCATATCAATAGAGAGATTAGGAGGGAGTGGTTATACCTGGTCAGTAGACCCCAAAACTTTTTTAAGCTGGGAAATATGAAACACAGGATGGATGCTAGCATGCTTAGGTAATGCAAGCTTATAGGCTACTGCTCCAACACGCTGTAGCACAGGAAATGGGCCAAAGAAGTGCAGCGCGAGCTTCTCGTTAGGATGCGAGGCGAGCGAGCCTTGGTGATATGTTCAGAGTTTAAGATAGACCAAATCACCCACTTCCAACTACACATCCCTCCTATGTTTCTCAGCCCCCTGTTTCATCTGATTTTGGGCAATATCCAACTGTTCCTTAAGCTCCCCAAGCATCAGATCATGACTCAACAATTGTTCTTAAAGAGTAGAATTAGTGGTGGCATTATAAGCATACCTAATCAAGGGAGTAGGGTCCCTGCCATACACAAATTTGAAAGGGGTCATCTTAGAGGAGGTATGGTATGAGGTGTTGTAAGAATATTGGGCCCAGGAGATCCATTTGGCCCACTGACATGGTTGCTGGCTGGCAAAGCAGCGTAAGTATGTCTCGAGGCAGCAATTAACCACTTCACTCTATCCGTCAGTTTATGGATGGTACGCGGTGCTACGTTTGAGGGTAGTGTGCTGGAGACGGAATAGTTATGTCCAAAAATGGCTGACAAATATTCTATCACGGTCTGAGATGATGCTTCTTGGGAAGCCATAAAGCTTGACCACGTTCTTAACAAACTCATCGGCCACCAACTTGGCTGTATATGGATGTCGAAGAAGTATAAAATGAGCATACTTGCTGAGGCAATCCACCACCACCATAATGAAGTCAAAGCCAAGAGACTTCGGAAGACCATCAATAAAGTCCATGCTAATGTCCTCCCAAATAGCTTGGGGTATTGGAAGAGGCTGGAGGAGACCTGCCGGTGACAAGGTGTGATACTTGTTTTGTTGACAAATTGGGCACTCTTCCATAAACTTTTTGATAGTGCTTTGCATCCCGGTCCAGAATAGCTCGCTAGAAATTCTCTGATATGTTCGCAGAAATCTACCATAACCCGCAATCGGGCTGCCATGAAACTCATGAAGTATGGTGGGAATGAGGGAAGATCCTTTAGGTACTACTAATTTCCCTTGGAAATACAATTGGTCGTGCAACAAAGTCCACCCAGGGTGAGACAACTGGTCTGCTTGCAGGGACTGTTTGATAGCCAGCAACTCTGCATCTTGATCCACTTCTCGTCGTAACACAGACAAGTCCAATACTGTAGGAATAGAGATGGCTAATAACTCAGGAATATGAGGAATGCGGGATAAGGCATCAGCAGCCTTATTTTCAGGACCGGGTAGATATTGAATCTCAAAGTCGAAACTCATTATCTTCGACAACCAGCGTTGATACTCGCTACCATACGTTGTTCCAACAAATAGTGTGAGGACTTTTGGTCTGTCCGCATAATGAAAGCAAATAATGTCGCCACTTTTGAATCGCCAACACAATCACCATCAACTCCCATTCATACACCGATTTGTAACGCGCCCGGCCTTGAAGAGCATGGCTAAAAAATGCTAACGGCCTTCCTTTTTGGGACAACACCGTGCCTAACCCAATTCCCGACGCATCTGTCTCCAACACAAAATCTATTGAAAAGTCTGACAGGGCCAATATTGGGACTGATTTTATAGCCTTCTTCAAGGCGTGTACTGCCTCCGTGGCTTCGGAATTCCATTCAAAGGAATCCTTTTTAAGTAATTGGATGAGGGGTGCAGTAATCATACCGTAGTGCTTGACAAACCACCGGTAGTAGCTGGTTAATCCCAAGAACCCGCACAACTCCTTAGGAGACGTTGGCGTAGGCCATTCATCCATCACCTTCACCTTGTTTTGGTCCGCCGCCACTCCCGTCTCCGAAATGATATGGCAGAGGTACTCCACCTCCGGTTTCCAAAAGCAACATTTCTTCTTGTTAGCAAACAATTTGTGTGCCCGCAACACTTGCAAAACCTTGCAGAGATGCCCTTCATGCTACTCAAGTGAAGAACTGTAAACGAGAATATCATCAAAAAAAACTAGAACAAATCGCCTTAGCATACATTTAAAAATGCTATTCATTAACGCTTGAAAAGTGGCCAGTGCATTTGTTAAACCAAACAGTACCACCATGAACTCATAGTGCCCTTCGTGAGTGCGGAACGCTATCTTATGAATGTCCTCCGGTTTGACGCGAATCTGATGGTAGCTCGATTTGAGATCGAGCTTCGAAAAAACCTTGGCTCTATGAAGCTCATCCAGTAACTCATCAATGTTGGGTATAGGAAATCGGTTCAGAATGGTGGCACGATTGAGGGTGCGGTAATCCACGCAAAATCGCCAGCTGTCGTCCTTCTTACACACCAATAAAACTAGACTTGCAAATGGGCTCTCACAAGGTCGGATAATTCCCGCAGCGAGCATCTCAGAGACTAATTTCTCAATCTCCTCCTTTTGAATGTGTGGTTAGCGATATAGGCAGACATTAATCGGGCCAGTTCCCTCTTTTAACACAATGGCGTGTTCATGGCCGTGAATCGGTGG
Source organism: Erythroxylum echinodendron (assembly GCA_027575705.1). NCBI lineage: Eukaryota > Viridiplantae > Streptophyta > Magnoliopsida > Malpighiales > Erythroxylaceae > Erythroxylum > Erythroxylum echinodendron. The sequence continues at coordinate 10,551 of JANZXR010016573.1, forward strand.
CAACCCTTGGGGTATATCAAACACATTTGGAAAATCTGTCAACAACTGCTTAAACATCGGTCCATCCTGAGGCTGACCTTTATGGGTCTGAACAGCAACATTCATCAACTCAATCATTACCCCCGATTTCTCCTGTTGGATTTCTTTCATCATAGTTTTCAGAGAAACCAAGGCCTTGGTAAGACTTGGGTCCCCACGCAACTGAATTCTCTTGTCCCCTATTTCAAAAGACATGGTCAACCTACTCCAATCATCACATGTTTCTCCTAGCGTGGCTAGCCACTTTAAGCCAAGGATGACATCAGTACTACCTAAAGGTAAAGGCAAAAAATCCTCAACTATTGTAAGCTCCTGCAGTCGTAGCACAAACCCTTTGCATACCCCCATTCCTTTCGACTGGGTGCTCGAGCCAATAACAACCCCATATTGAGTGGTTTCCTGGATAGGAATTTGAAGCGTATTCACAACTCCTGTGGATATAAAGTTGTGTGTGGCTCCACAATCAATGAGCACTACTACTTCTAAGCCCTGGATTTCACCTTTCAGCTTCAAAGTTCTAGGTTCTGACAATGTAACAACTGAGTTGAGTCATAACTCAACACCATTTAAGGACTCTCCTATGCCCACCCCCTCTCCTTCTTCCCCCGAATCCTTTTCCTCTTCGTCACTTACCAACAGAACATTCAACTCCCTTTGAGGACATTTGTGGCCAAAATGCCATTTTTCATCACATCGGAAACATAATCCCTGGGCACGTTTTGATTGAGCTTCTGCAGGTGTAAGCCGTCGAAACTTGGGTGGCGCAGTTAACAGGGTGGGGGCTTTGGTTTGCTGTTCAGGTGAAGTTGATTTGGTAGGCAAGTATGTTGGTACCTCCGAGGTGGAGTTTGGAGGGGGATGGGTTTTCTGATGAAGGGGATTGTATGGTTTAGACCATGTGATAGTTTTGGTATCTCCTTTGTGTTGGATTGAAGGGGGTTCTTTTGGGATCTTTGGGTTAATTGACAGGCCCAAAATCTGATGCTTCCTCTCAATGCGGCCCGCTGTATCAATGGTTTCGTTTAATGAATGGGGGTGTAGCACTAGCAACTCAGCCTTTACTCTCTCCTGCAATCCATTGACAAAGACAACAGCCATGGTCTCATCTGGTAGTGTGCCTATAGATGCAGCAAGATACTCAAATTGGGCACGATAATCAGCCACTGTTCCCGTTTGTTTTACCGCGAAGAAACGTTGTAACAGTGATCCGTCTTGAAGTCCGGCAAAACGCTGTAAGATTTGCGTCTTCAGTTCTTCCCACGAGGAGAAGGGTTGTTTACGTTCTTCAAAACGCAACCAGGCCTGAGCCTCTCCCTCAAAACACACTCCTACGGCCTCAAGCTTATCTGCCTCCGTTAATCGGTTAATGGTGAAATACCGCTCCGCACGGAAAATCCAAGAATCCGCATCTGCTCCATAGAAAACGGGAAGCTCAAGCTTCCTGGGGCATCTGTCCAGTTCGACGACTTTTTCTCCAATGATGAGAGGGTTGTTTGGGTTTTCGGGTAATGTTGGGTTGAGTGTAGTGGTTTGAGTGTGGTCGGCTTTGTCATTGGTAGGCGTGGATGGTGATTTAGCAGTGCTGGGTTCCCCCAATTGAGTGGAGGGGCTGTTTGGATGTTGTAGTGTTTGGGCGGATTGGTTTTGAAGGATTAGTTGGATATTGGCTTGGGTCTCGTGGAGCTGGGAGATTAGGAGTGTCAAGTTAGCGTTAATACCCTTCACATCTTCTTCCAGTTGCTCAACTCTAGACTCCACTCGGGTTTTTGGGTGCGTGGTCTCCATGTGCTATGGAAGCGAAGTACTCACGGGTGAATCGGTGCTCTGATACCAAATTGATAGAAACAAGAGCAGAATAACGCTTGTGATGTAAAGAACAGTAAGAGAGAAATAAGATATTTGTATTATACGAATCACAGAATGATGACACCAGCAGAGTTTTCAAGAGTCTGCCTACACTCTCCACTCAAAAATTCAATACATCATTCCTCGCTGCCCTCTCCCTCTTTTTCATGCTATTAATATATTGTAATTCGTAACAAACATGTAACAACTTTGTAACAAACTTGTCACGCTGTCAGTAGCAAAATATAACCACCAGCCGAGTCAATCCTCACGCACGCTTTCTTATTTCCTTCATGCAACTGATTCTTCTAGATATCCATAGTGGACCCAGCTCTCGGAAATCCCCTGGTCTTTTTCTTCTGATACACAAACCGTATTGCTGGCCTACTTGGCTTGCTTGGCCCATCAATACCCCCGTCATCAAAAGACACCTTGTCCGCAAGGTGGAAAGCTGGAAAAACATCTCGGAGTAGTTGCCATGGTTCCCACGTGGCCTCAAAAGAAGGAAGATGTTTCCATTTGACAAGCAGTTCAGTTTCAGCTCCAGAACCACGTGTCTCCAAGATGGACTCAGGTTCAACATTCCAATCCATATCAGCAGAGAGATTGGGAGGGAGTGGTTGTACCTGGTCAGTAGAACCCAAAGCCTTTTTGAGCTGGGAAATATGAAACACAGGATGGATGCTAGCATGCTCGGGTAAGGCAAGCTTGTAGGCTACTGCTCCAACACGCTGGAGCACAGGAAATGGGCCAAAGAAGCGCGGCGCGAGCTTCTCGTTAGGACGCGAGGCGAGCGAGCCTTGGCGATATGGTCGGAGTTTGAGATAGACCGAATCACCCACTTCCAACTGCACATCCCTCCTATGTTTGTCAGCCCCCTGTTTCATCCGATTTTGGGCAATATTCAACTGCTCCTTAAGCTCCCCAAGCATCAGATCACGACTCAACAATTGTTCTTCAAGAGTAGAATTAGTGGTGGCATTATAAGCGTACCTAATCAAGGGAGGAGGGTCCCGACCATACACAATTTTAAAAGGGGTCATCTTAGAGGAGGTATGGAATGAGGTGTTGTAAGAATATTCGGCCCAGGAGATCCATTTGGCCCACTGACGAGGCTGCTGGCTGGCAAAGCAGTGTAAGTATGTCTCGAGGCAGCGGTTAACCACTTCACTCTGTCCGTCGGTTTGTGGATGGTACGCGGTGCTACGATTGAGGGTAGTGTGCTGGAGACGGAACAGTTCTGTCCAAAAATGGCTGACAAATATTTTGTCACGATCTGAGATGATGCTTATTGGGAAGCCATGAAGCTTGACTACGTTCTTAACAAACTCATCAGCCACCAACTTAGCTGTATATGGATGTCGAAGTAGTATAAAATGAGCATATTTGCTGAGGCGATCCACCACCACCATAATGGAGTCAAAGCCAAGAGACTTCGGAAGACCATCAACAAAGTCCATGCTAATGTCCTCCCAAATAGCTTGGGGTATTGGAAGAGGCTGGAGAAGACCTGCCGGTGACAATGTGTGGTACTTGTTCTGTTGACAAATTGGGCATTCTTCCACAAACTTTTTGATAGTGCTTCGCATCCCGGTCCAAAATAGCTCGCTAGAAATTCTCTGATATGTTCGCAGAAATCCACCATGACCCGCGATCGGACTGCCATGAAACTCAAGAAGTATGGTGGGAATGAGGGAGGATCCTTTAGGTACTACTAATTTTCCCTGGAAATACAAATGATCATGCAACAAAGTCCACCCGGGGTGAGACAACTGGTCTGCTTGCAGGGACTGTTTGATAGCCAGCAGCTCTGGATCTTGATCTACTTCTCGTCGCAACACAGACAAGTCCAATACTGTAGGAATAGAGATGGCTAGCAACTCCGGAATATGAGGAATGCGGGATAAGGCATCAGCAGCCTTATTTTCAGGACCGGGCCGATATTGAATCTCAAAGTCGAAACTCATTATCTTCGTCAACCAGCGCTGATGCTCCGGAGCTACCATACGTTGTTCCAACAAATAGCGTAAGGATTTCTGGTCTGTCCGCACAATGAAATGACGCCCAAGCAAATAATGTCGCCATTTTTGAATCGCCAACACAATCGCCATCAACTCCCGTTCATACACTGACTTGTAACGCGCCCGCCCTTGAAGAGCATGGCTGAAAAATGCTAACGGCCTTCCTTTTTGGGACAACACCGCACCTAACCCAATTCCCGATGCATCTGTCTCCAAAATCTACTGAAAAGTCTGGCAGGGCCAATACTGGGACTGACTTCATAGCCTTCTTCAAGGCGTGTACTGCCTCCGTGGCTTCGGAATTCCATTCAAAGGAATCCGTTTTAAGTAATTGGGTGAGGGGTGCAGCAATCATACCGTAGTGCTTAACAAACCGTCGGTAGTAGCCGGTTAATCCCAAGAACCCGCGCAACTCCTTAGGAGACGTTGGCATAGGCCATTCATCCATAACCTTCACCTTGTTTTGGTCTGCCGCCACTCCCGTCTCCGAAATGATATGGCCGAGGTACTCCACCTCTGATTGCCAAAAGCAACATTTCTTCTTGTTGGCAAACAGTTTGTGTGTTCGCAACACTTGCAAAACCTTACGGAGATGCCCTTCGTGCTCCTCAAGTGAAGAACTGTAAACGAGAATATCGTCAAAAAAAACTAGAACAAATTGCCTGAGCATACATTTAAAAATACTATTCATTAATGCTTGAAAAGTGGCCGGCGCATTTGTTAAACCAAACGGCATCACCATGAACTCATAGTGCCCTTCATGAGTACGGAACGCCGTCTTATGAATATCTTCCGATTTGACGCGAATCTGATGGTAGCCCGATTTGAGGTCGAGCTTAGAAAAAACCTTGGCTCCGTGAAGCTCATCCAGTAGCTCATCAATGTTGGGTATAGGAAATCGGTTCGGAATGGTGGCACGGTTGAGGGCGCGGTAATCCACGCAAAATCGCCAGCTGCAGTCCTTCTTGCGCACCAATAAAACCGGGCTTGCAAATGGGCTCTCACTAGGTCGGATAATTCCTGCAGTGAGCATCTCGGTTACTAGTTTCTCAATCTCCTCCTTTTGAATGTGTGGGTAGCGATATGGGCGGACGTTAATCGGGCCAATTCCCTCTTTCAACACAATGGCGTGTTCATGGCCGCGAATTGGTGGCAACCCTTGGGGTACATCAAATACATCTGGAAAATCTGCCAACAACTGCTTAAATAGCGGACCATCCTGAGGCTGACTTTCAGGGGTCTGAACAGCAACATTCATCAACTCAATCATTACCCCCGATTTCTCCTGTTGGATTTCTTTCATCATAGTTTTC